>JAJJMC010031209.1:0-11592 GCA_023531435.1 Papaver californicum | reverse complement strand
CTTTCTCGATCATAAAATAATTATTACATTTGGCTTTCTCGATCATAAAATAATATAATAATAATAACTTTTTACTTTCCCGATCAGCTATCATTTAATGCTGTTTGCTTTATTCGATGCTGTTCAGCTTTCTCGATCTTATGTGTCATTCATGCAATTCATCGCTCTGATGTCAGGAAACGTCTCGTGTCTTTTCGAAATTTGATATCTTTAATAGTGATCCTGTGTTTCTCACCTTTTTTAATCTGGTTGATTCTTAACTTGATCTTCTTCCACGTGTCATGCTTCTTTAATTTACTAACAATTTGCCCCCTTCTTCTCTTTTTTACAAAATCATCCAACGGTCGATCCGAGATTTTGAAAAATAGAGAAGGACTTGTCGTTTTTAACTTTTCAGTTTCTTTTCTGCACGTTATCCGAGTTTTCCGCTGGCATTAACATGATTATATCAGTTACACTTTTTCCAATGAAATCAAATCTTTTCCGATTATTTTGTTCTCCCATCTTGTGGCGGTTACTATTCTTCTTCTTTAAATATCCTGTAACTTTCTGCTATCTCTTTTTTCTTTTTTAGTTATTGCACTTTGTCTTCCTTAAACTTTTCAAATCTTCCCACTACTCAGGAGCTCTGTTCTCGTTAATTGGTTTCTTCTCTACTTCAATTTGACCATTGTTAACTTCTTTTCTTCATGTAAGTAATTTTATTTTTCTTGATTCAAAATTTTCTTTTCATGGCTGAGGGTTTATCGGTGTAGTAAAAAGATTGTGATTCTCAGGTTATGTATGAATGAAAAGGCCCTTTTTTACACTGTAATTATTGCTAGGTGATTTCTTCATATATTAATTTTTTCTTTCTTTTGTTTCTTTCTGCTCAGATCTTCAATATGTCTCCAAGAAAATCTGATGCAGCCAGCAATCAAGGTGAAAACAGGAGATCAAGTAGGTCTTCTTCATCTCGATATGCTGTTTCTCGTCGAGATTTATCTCTTGCTACTCCTTCTCCTGCTGTACCTCGTACCGTACGGGATTCTTCTCCCGATGTCCCTAATGTTGCCCCCAAGAGTAAGCGATCAATGTCATCTTATAGCTATCGATCTATGGATATTGAAGAATTTAAAAGAAGACATAATCTTCAAGGATTTAAGGTTTCTTTTGTTGATTGTGCTTCCGATATGATGACCTTCGATTTGATGAGAAAATTTCAATATAGTCATCATAGATTATTAATTTCTGTTGGTGCCTTGGAAGCTGGTCTTCATCTCCCTCTGTATGAAAAGAACAACCCTTTCCAGTTCAGAGTTCTTGCTACTCGCAGCAGGGCTCCACATACTCAACTTCGATCTATCACACAGTATAATGGCAATTGGTGGCGAATTCTCGATGAATGCACCCTTCGCAGTGAGGGTCGCACCCGTCTTACCTGTTATGTTCCCGATATTTCAGAACGTGTTCATTATACGCCTGAGAATTTCCAGAATACTTATGGTGATGGTATTACTGTTAAAAATTATGTTAAATGGAGTGTGAGTCCTGTTCGCAAATGCTCCCAAGGGTTTCCTCTACTTCGAGAAGTTGATGACCCCAGAATCAAGGTAGCTCCATATACCAATGCTGACTTTCCTTCGAACGAGAGAATTCGTCGAGAACATGATTATAAATGGTATCGCACCCCTATTCTGATTGAGGGACCTTGGGTATACGGTGACATTCCTATTAGTGAAATTCAGCATCTTCGCAATTGTTTCCCGAACTATTGCCCCTGGAAATTAAACTTTGATGATTATAAATTTGACTTCAAGGTTCGAAATTCTTAATTGATATCATTCTTTTTAGATATAGTGTATCGATCTTTAATGTCTTCTTTAAATGTTTTTACTTTTTTTTTTTTAATTCCAGGTCGATCCTTCTTTGGACATCGGAATCTCCCTTCCTCCACCTGATCGCGGTATAAAAATCGTCGAGAATAGACAGATCGTCGAGAATGAACAAACGATCGAACCCGCAGTTGAGGGTAAAGGAAAACGAAAATTAATTCTCACAGCAGAGAAGAAACAGAAAAAGCCCAGAACTCTTGAACTCTCAACTGAGGTTGTAGGAGAGACGGCTTCAAGTTTGAATAAGGGAGAAGGAAGCTCGATTATTGCTCTTCCATTGGATCAGTCTGATCCTATCGATGTTATTCCGATTTCCTCGATGCCAGCAGAAATTGTGGTATCGGAACGATCCGATCCTACTGTTGCACCTCCTTCTGGTATTTCATCCAATTTTTATAACATCGTTTCTCCACTACCTTTTGATTTCGTGCTTGATTCCCCTGTACCTGATAACGGTGCATTGGAAACTTTTTCTGGTCTTCCTCAAGAAGAGGGAGATGATATTGTTATTGATGAAGATATTGTTGATGTAGTGAATGAAATAACTCATGTTGAAAAAGAGATTTCGTCGGAAAAAGATAATGTTGAAATGAATCCGATTGATGATGTGGAAAATATGATTGTTGGAGCCAACATCCCTGTTGTTGAAGAAATGAATGTTATTGATCATACTGAAAAAGAAACCTCTCCTCCTTCTAATATGATCGTTCCTGATGTTTCGATCCCTTCTGAAGTCGAAGGGACTACTGGAGTAATTCTAGAATCGATCGCACCTTCCGATGATTTGGTTCGATCTACTTCTGTTGCTGTTGAGGTCGATACTACAATTCCAAGTGTCGACCCTTCTACTCTGAAGTCCGTTTCCGATCAAATCTCTCGTGAAGGTTTTAATTTAGTTGGTGATGAAGAAGAAGCCTACAAATGGTTTCTTTCTCAGGGACTTTGGAATGTTTCAGCAGATCCTGAGAGTATCAAATCTGATTCTGGCTTCATGTCTCGATTCCGGAATTCACTTAGTGCGATTCCTTTGGATGAAACTCTGGATGCATGGTCTAAGAGTGATATTCTCGATCAACTATCTCCTGTGAAGCCTCCTCCTACCTTTAATGAAATATTGAATGTTTCCGATAGTTCGTTATATTCACTTCCACAACAAGCTTTAGCCCAACTTCAATATGGTAATGATTGTCTATTTAGCGGTTATAAATTTTATAAGGCTCGAGCTACCATGATGGGATTAATATTTAAGAAAGAATCAGTGGATATGAAGGAAAAGAATGCTTCCTTACAACAAGCGAATGATGAATTGCAACAACAAAATAATCTTCTTCAACAACAACTTCAACAACTTCAACAACTTCATCATCAACATAATGATCAATATCAACAACAACAGGAACGTCTCCAAACTATTGAAGGTCATAATCAAGATCTTCAGAATCAAAATCAAGGTTTATTTTTCATTCCTTTTCAATTACTATTTTATTTACTTGATTTATATGAAACATTTAAATTTTATACTAGGTTCAGTGGAAAATATGGAGACCCTATTTAGATTCGATCGTAGAATGGTACAATTGAATAATCATGCAAGGGAAATCTTCAAAGAGATGAATGTGGTTAGAGAAAAACTGACTCAATTGAACGATAGTTTTGATTTAACCACTTGGAGGCGTAATAAAGCAGAATCAAAATATCGAGAAGTTGTAAAATTGCTAACTCAAAAAGAATTAGAGTTTAAATCTGTTGTCAGAGGTACATTTTTGGTTTACCTAATTTTATAGTTCTTGATATCATAAAATTTGTCTAATATTTTCCTGTATTTTCAGATTTGGAGAAAAAATTTAATGAAGCTAAGGATCGAGCAATACAAGTAGAAACTGAGCTTAATACAGCGAAAGATTCAGTGAAAAACATTACTCAAGAGTTAAAGACTTCTGAATATAATGTGACTCTTAGCGCCTCAAAAATTGAGAGTTTACATGCTCGACTATCTACTGAACTTTCCAAAATTACTGCTCGTGAACAAGAGATTGATTCATTAGCTGCACAATTAAGTGAAGAGAAAAATCAAAAATCGTGTCTTAGTGCTCAAATAGAAGCAAATCAGCAAAAGATCGAAGAGCTTCACAAAGAAATCAACTTTGGGCGTGATTTCGTTCAATGGGTCAGGCAGGATGCTAAAGCGAAAATTGCAATTTCCTTCAATACTGCTTTAGATCGTGCACAATCCGATCCTTCAGTGCTTAGTAAGCGCGCTTCTGTGCCTGCAGTTCCTCCTCCACCATCTCGATCCGGTCTTCGCGATATCTGATTATGTCCTTTGTAATTTTATTTACTGTTGACTTCACTATCTTGTACTTTGTTTATCTTTCATTGATTTTCTTTTGCATCCTTTTGATATGTCTTTAATGTTATTTCCTGCACAAGAAAATGTGATTAAGTAATTCTTTTGGCTATCATATGATTTTCTAAGTACCATGAATTGAAGTACTTTTTACCTCAAATCATGTTGTTCGAGATCCCACACATACGAAACAAACCCGGGCCAGGGGTAAGATACAGGGTTGGTCCCGAACTGTACTCTGAAAATTGATAAACCAATAATTAGGAACCCCTTCTTGATAAGAATTTCATTGTTAATAAAATTCTCTAAGGATGATGTTCACCTTTTGTATATGATTATGTCGTCAATCGCAACGATATCCAGAATATGATGTTCCTGGAATAATTTTGAGCGCTCAAAGTATATGAAATTCCGGGATTAATGGAATTTTGATTATATTAATAATCATGACAATCTCCAAGATATGATGTTCCTGGATTCAAAGTATATGACATTCCGGGATTAATGGAATTATAATATTCTCCATGGTACGATGTTCTTGGAGTGATTATAAAAGAAATTAATGAATTAATTGTCTATGTACCTGCTTTTTGTGGTAACATTGCATTGTTATTCACAGATAGTAAAGCTTTAAATATTGTGCATTCCACGGATGCTTTAAAATTTCTCCTTGCAAATTCTGAAGATAGTACGACCCTTGTCCTGCCGACGCTTGAATCACGTATGGTCCATCCCATGTTGGTGCGAATTTTCCTGCTCTTTTGTCCCTTTGGTGTTCTGTTATTTGCCGGAGGACATATTGACCTTGGATAAAATTTCGGGATTTTACACGCTTATGGTATTCTCGAGCTAATCCCCTTTGATAATTCTCCATCTTTTGGAGTGCCGCTTCTCTTTTTTCTTCCAAGTCATCCAATTTTTGTAACATGAGATCTGAATTTAGGTTTTTCTCCCATGCTTTTGTTCTGGTCGTAGGCAAAATAACCTCTGTTGGTATTACTGCTTCTGTTCCATAAGTAAGAAGATATGGTGATTCTCCAGTTGAAGCTTTTCTCGTGGTTCTATATGCCCATAATGTATTATGTAATTGTTCGCACCACTTATTATAATATCCATCCAATGTTTTCTTCAGATTTGTTGCGATTGTTTTATTTGTGGATTCTGCTTGCCCATTACTTTGTGGGTAAAAAGGTGTAGACTTATGTTTCTGAATATTATATGTTTCAAATAGCATATCGATATTCTTCCCCTGGAATTGTTTTCCATTATCAGAGACTATCGCTGCTGGAATCCCAAACCTACAAATGATATTCTCAAATAGAAATGTAAAAACATTAGTGTCTCTGATTCGCGCTAGTGCTTTTGCTTCTACCCACTTGGTGAAATAATCAGTGGCCACAATTAAGTATTTTCTTTTCTTTGTGCCTTCAGCTAATGGTCCGACTATATCAACTCCCCATTTCGCAAATGGCCATGGACTAAGTATTGAATTTAATTCCGTAGCTGGTGCTTTGATTTTCTTACCAAATCGTTGACATTCTTCGCACCTTCGAACCATTTCTTCCGAATCTTTCAACATGGAAATCCAATAATAACCCTGCATTTTGGCTTTTAATGCTAGCGATCGTCTTCCACTATGGTTTCCTGCATCTCCATAATGTATTTCTTTGAGAATTCGTAATCCTTCTTTTGGTGATAAACATCGAAATAATGGTCCAAGAAAAGAATGTCGATAAAGAATTCCATCTCTAAGTTGGTAACTGTTTGACTTAAGTTGAATTTTCCTTGCTTCTTTAAAATCTGTTGGTAATATTTTATTTTGTAAATATTGATGTATCGGGGCTCTCCAATCGTGCTCACTTGGTTGATCATTTTCTTGTTGCGATGTAGATGTGGCACTTTGTATGGCTGAGTCATCGATACCATCTTCCTCTATGTTATTTAACACTTGTGCTCTTATGGATGGCTCGTATATTCTCCCAATTTTTAGCGCTTTAGTATTTGGGTCATTTATCATGGACGAGATATACGCCAGTGCATCTGCATGTCGATTCTTTTCTCGAGACAAATGTCGAAAAATAATATTTGGAATACAAACTGTTAAACTTTGTACAAGATTTTTGTATCGTTCCAAGTCCTCATCGACCGTTTGATATTTTAACTCGATCTGTCTAATCACCAGCTGCGAGTCACTTGTGAGTCTTACATCACTTATTCCTAGTTCAATAATGAGTTTGAGAGCATGAACTACTGCTTCATATTCTACTATGTTATTTGTATGCTCTTCGAACTCAAGTCGAAATGAGTGTACCATACGTTCTCCCTTTGGTGCTGTAATCACGATACCTATTCCTGCCCCTTCTTTATTTCGCGACCCATCAACAAAAACCTCCCATCGTTGTGAACTATTTGAATCTAGGATATCTACTGGTTCTTCTTCTTCACACCCCGGAAGTCCTTGAATTTCATACTCTTCCTCGATTGGAAAATCTGCCAAAAAATCAGCTAGAACTTGGGATTTCTGCGCAGTTTGTATCTCATAAACAATGTTGTATTGTTCTAGCTGAGCGTTCCATTTTGCTATTCTTCCTACCTTCCCTGTATTCTTTAAAACTGATTCCAATGGAGCTTTGGTTAATATACGAACATAATGAGTGAGAAAATAAGTGCGTAACTTCTGAGTAGCAAATACCACTGACAAAATTAATTGTTCAATCTTAGTATAATTTCTTTCTGCTGAATTCAAAGTCTTGCTGATGTAGTATACAGGTTTCTCGATTTTCTCATTCGTTCGCACCATTACTCCACTGATTGCATTTTCTGTTGCTGCTATGTACAAAGTTAACATTTCTTCTGGTTCTGGTTTTTGTAATGCTGGCAATGTGGCAAGATGTAATTTTATACTTTGAAATGCTTGCTCACAACGATCGTTCCATTCAAACTTATTTTTCTACTTAGTGCAGCCAAACACCCATTTAACTTCTGTACACTCTTTATACTGTTTGGTGATGGCATTTCCGTTATTGCTCGTATTTTTGCTGGATCAACTTGAATTCCATCTTTTGTAACCAGATATCCTAAAAATCGCCCTGATGTAACACCAAAAATACACTTTTCTGGATTTATTTTCATCTTATACTTTCATAGTGCACCAAAAATCTCAGCCAGGTTCCGCAAATGATCACCAGATAACTTGCTTTTTACTAACATGTCATCCACATAAACTTCCAAAGTTTTTCCGATCCATGGTTTGAATATTGCATCCACTAGGCGTTGATATGTCGCTCCTGCATTCCGTAGTCCAAATGGCATTCTACTGTAACAATACAATCCTCGCGGAGTAAAGAACGATGTGTGTTCCTGATCTGCTTCTGCTAATGCTATCTGGTTGTACCCAGATTGTCCGTCCATAAATGATAACATCTCATGTCCCTCAACAGCATCTACTAACTGGTCAATGTTTGGGAGTGGATAACTATCTTTTGGACATGCCTTATTTAGATTGGTGAAATCTATACAAATTCTTACTCCACCGTTCTTCTTCGGGACAATTACCATATTAGAAATCCATGTAGGGTATCGTACCTCTCGAATGAACCCTGCATCTAAAAGTTTTGTTAATTCTTTTTCCACTGGTTCATGATATTCCGGTGCGACTTTTCGTATCCGTTGGCGAAAAGGAATTGCATCAGGATGTATTTTTAATTCATGCTGGACGATGCTGGGATCGATCCCCGGCATGTCTTCTATTCTCCAAGCGAACACATCTGTATATTCACAGAGCAATTTGACTATCTGTTATTCCACATCTGATTTTATTAATGTCCCAATTCGCACTTGCTTGGGGGATTCTGCGGTGCCAATGTTTATGATTTTTGTTTGCTCTACTGGGGTGAAAACTGGTTTTGGAATCCCAATTGGAGTTGGGGTTCCCTTTAATTGCTACATCGCCCCTTTTTGCGGCTGGTTTTCCAAATTTTCTTGATTTTTGCTGTTCTCTCCTTTTTCATTTTCTATTTTATTTTTTGTATTTTTTCTAGGTATTGATTTATTTCTTCTTCCTTTGCTTTAATTTTTGACTCTTTTTTCTTTTTACATTGTAAATGCTCCCGTTCTTCATTTATTCTTGTCTCTGCCATTATACAAAGTTTAGCATCTTCTTGATCACCCTTTATCTCCATCTCTCCTCGTGGTGTTGGAAATCGTAGATACTGATGATAAGTTGATACTACACCCTTTAATTGATGAACCCATCGTCTTCCAATTATAGCATTGTACGGGGATGGTGCATCCACAACACTAAATCTTGTCAGGATGTTGATCGGTCCGGCTGAAACTTCAAGATCAATTTCTCCCTTTGGCTTGGACGATATTCCATTAAATCCATAAATGACAAATCGTGAAGTGATGAGTTGATCTTCTTTGAAACCCATTTTACAAAATGTATTGTAGAACATCACATTTAATGAACTGCCCCCCCATCCAAGAGTATTTTCTTGACATTCCAACCAGATATCAATAACGTCAACACAAGAGGGTCATTATGCATTTCAATTTCTTGATTTACTTCTTGTGCAGAAAATGTTAATGGATGTGCCATCCAATCCTCCCATAATTCTACTTGCCTTCCTTGAACTCTAAAGGCCTCGTGGTTCCGAATTCTCTTGCACAATTTCTTGTTGATTGCTACATTCAAATCCGTATCACACTTTTCCACACATGAAATCATATTAATTGTCTGTTTGTTATATGGAATATGTATTGCTTTGCCTTCATCATATTTCTCTGATGGTTCAATTTTTTGAACAAATTCCTTCAATTCTCCAGCATCGACCATTCTTTGTACCAATGCTATAAAATTTCTACAGTTGTTTGTTGTATGCCCTTTGTAGTTATGGTACTCACAATAGTCTTTGGAATGTTGTGTATGTTCCGGTTGATTTCCCTTTGTTATTGGCCATTGAAAACCTGGTCGATTCTTCAAAATGTTGAATAACCTGAAATATGAAATATTAAGCTTGGTAAAAGTTCTTTCTCGAAATTGTTGAGCAAAATTTTTTCCATTCCCTTGTCGAGGATGTTTTAATCCTTTTGATTCAACTTTTGGAAGACATTTTCTTTTCTGTTCTGGTAATTCTTCAACTGAATTTGTTCTCCTTGTATTTCCTTGATTTTCAGAATTAATTCTCGATCCTTGATCCTGTATATCTTGGAGTCTTGCACATGTTTCTATTATTTCTCTCAATTTGCCTTCAGTTTTTGGATTATTTCGATGGATTTCAACAAAGATTTGACTCTTCCGATCTACAATCCCCCATTTATAATGGTTTATAGCTGTCATTGGGTCTAAATCACCTATTGCTTGACATATTGAATGCCATCTAGTTGTATATGATCGGATCGATTCTTCTGGCCATGATATTAAAGAATAAAGTCTGTCCTCCCCTGAATCAATTGGTCTGTTATACATGTATGCCTCTAAAAATTTTCTGACCAATTGTGCATAATTATTGATAGAATTTTCTGGTAATCTGTCGTACCACAATAATGTTGTCCCTGTTAAACTTGACGGAAAACATCTACACATGATCGCTTCATGATCGTCCCATCGCGACATTACTCGGTTATAATACTTTAAGTGCGATGTTGGATCCTTGGTTCCATCGTAACATTCGAACACTGGAATATTATATTCTCTTGGTAACGATACGCGCGTTAAATGTTGCGCTAACGGTGTTCGCTTTGCTTCTTTCAATACCTCTTCTATCCTCCCCCCTCTTTATTTTTTAATCCTTTAATTTCCTCCTTCATTTGTTCCATCGCTTCCAAACATGTTTCCCATTGGGTTCGTTGAAATTCATTTTCCTGTTGTCTTCTTACCCGAGATGTCGATCCTGCTAACACTATTCTTTGATCTAGATTCCGCTGTTCATTTCTTGATATTTGTCTACTCGACGTTGGCTCCTGATTTCGTACTCTAGTCGCAGTTGGTCTTTGTTCTCGCTGAATTACATCTTTTAAAACTTGATTTTCGGTTGCTAGTAACTCAATTCGATGGTTGCTTGCTCTTTGTTCCTTTCTTATTTCCTTTATTTCTTCTAATAGGTCCTGCATTTGTCGTGTCTTTCTTCGAGAACTCTCATGATCTGAAGAGAAATTCTGAACCACAGTATTTGACATTAATTCTTGACTTGGGGTATGATTTCCCTCAATGCTTTGTTGTTGTCCTGAATCACTCCCTTCTTCTTGTCTATTTTCCAAGCCTTCATTACTATTTTGGTTCCCAGAATTCGCGTCTTGAGACATATTTTCTAGAATTTGCTGTTTCTTCACTATCTTTTGCCTTCTCGATCGTTTTCCTTCCTCGATATCTAAAAATATTTTCTTAGAAAATTAGTCAAATGAACTCTTATCTATTAAATCATAAGAGATTCTAATTATTATTTTAACTGTAAACTTTCCCTATCACAAGTCCAGCTTTTCCTTCTTCATAAAATCTTTGTTTCATATTTTTATCTATTTTATTCCTCACAAGGTATTTTTCATGTTAATAAAATATACTTATGTAAATAAGCTTTACCCTTACTTTTCACATCTTGCAAAATTAAATTTTCCCATCTTTTCTTACCAAAATTTTTTCTTTCCTGGATGATTTAGTTTTTTCATTAAATCTCTTTTTCATTTATCAGGTAGGATAAATCCTTTTTTCACTCCCTGTTTCTAGCGCCAAATTGTTTATGCCAAAAAATCCTTTCGACTAAACAACCAATCAAATTCTTGGATACAATTTACATAACTAAGATCGAGTAACAAAGAAAAATCCTTTTATTCATTTCATAAAATCATTTATGAACAATACCATTCATCACCCAGGTTTTGCAATTTTTGGGTTTATAATCCTTACACTTTTCAATTTAAATACAGAAATCCTTACATGATATTACTATATTTCATAGATTCATACCTAAAAATATTTTCTCTCTCTTTTTCTCCTCCGCTCCCTTTTTTTCCGTCCCTTCTTTGTTGTTTGATCTCTTCTATTTATAGATCTATTTTTCTGGGTCGCTCTTTATGCAACGTGTCATTTTTTACTGCCTGGTCATCGTTCTGGATCAATTCTTCTTTGGGTCGATCCATCTTGTTTCGATGTATCTATCGTTCTTGTATTTTGTCTTTTACTTGGTGCGATCACACAGATGACAGATTGCTCCTACTTACTTCTTGATTCGATGCTTTATATGTCCGACACGTTTTCCTTATCTTCAAAGACTTGTGTGATCTCGATCATTAAAATAATAGAGTAATTATTACAATTCACTTTCTCGATCATAAAATAATTATTACATTTGGCTTTCTCGATCATAAAATAAT
>JAJJMC010031183.1:0-22417 GCA_023531435.1 Papaver californicum | reverse complement strand
TGGCGGGAAAGAAAGAAGTTACGTGAGAAACTTCTGTACAGTCTTTTATTACGTGATTTTAGAGTTTGGGAGTGATTCAAATTGTGCCAAAGTGAATTAGACATCCCAACTAAGTTAAAAACACGTCAAACAACGTGTTTCAAGCCGGAAAAATAGCCAGCAGAAGTGAATTTGGACGGAAAAATGGAGTCCGTCTATATTTCGGATAACACTAATTAGAGATTGAGTTGGAGTCGTTTTAGGAGTTTTAGTCACTTTAGAAGACTCTCTAGGGTTTGCATACCCTATATATACCAAAGAGAAGGAGGAAATCGGGGGAGAGAGCAGCCGGAAGCCACCGAAAAATTCCAGGAAAAAAGCTTGCTGCTGGAGGTGAAGAACACGTGAAGAACATAAGGCTGAAGAGAACTGTTGTTTAAACTGTCGGTGAAGAAGTCGCTGCACCTGTCGCTGTTACACTCCTATTTCTGAAGCCCCTTCAGTCCGTTCTTTTATTCTGTTCCCTTTTCTCTCTGTTGTAACACGCTGAACCACCTCACTGTAACGCTTATAAGTGTATCAAATCGACTGTGTTACTTTTTTTTAGCCTTTGTAAACACTTTTTGAGCAATGAAAGATTATTTTGAGTGTGTTTCCATTACAATGAGCTAATTACCATCACTGGGGTCACTGAGGAAGCCTTTCTTCTAATAATTAAGTGGTATGTCTATTTTATCTATATTTTCTTTACAATTCTTTTATTATTAATTGCTTGATTAAAATTGAAAAAATGTTTTTTCTTAAATAGTTGTGTTCTCTTTTGATGAGTCATGCTGGGTTGACTGCTTTTGATGTCTCATGCTTAGGATTTACAATTATTCTTTTAAAAACCTATTTTTGGCATATTTAGATTAAATTGAGCATAAAATTGTTAAGCATATCACAGAAGTATTGGTGAATGGTAGAATCTTAAACCCTAGTTTTCTTCAATCTATTTTTAAAATCAAATCTGTTTAGTCTTATTTTTTTTTTAGTAATTAAAAATTAGGTCTAGAAATTAAATCTTCACAAGTCCGAGAATCAAACCCTTTTACCACTATATTAAAATCACATCAATTTTTGGCGCCGCCGACGCCGACTTGTTTTTAGGTTTAGAGTTTTAGATTTATTTTTAGGTTTTATTTTTATTTTTATTATTTTACTTTGTTCTATTTTACGTTTCTTTTGGTATTTCTCTTTTTACTACAGGTTGGATTTTGGATCGAAAAGCAAGTGAGCCAAAGACTTGGAATTAAAGCTAAAAGACTTGGAGTTAAAAGTTAAAGCTTAAAGAACGAAAAAGAAGACGAAGATTTTTATTAATTAGATTTTATTTGTTTTTTTTTTTTAAGAAAATTGTATTAGGAATTTGTATTATTTCTGTAATTTTTCTTTTATTTTGGACACTTTTTGGACATTATTTTTGGGACTTTGGACACTTTATTAATTTTTAAACCCTACGGAAGGGTATTATTTGAATATAAACTGCTATAGGGAAGGACGACAATTACGATATTGTCTCGGCCCCTCGGGTTCGCACACTGACACAGGAGTCGGTGGCCCGAGTCGACTACAAACGAATCATCCCCCGTCTGGTATGGGAGGTAAGACTCGATCAACCCACGAATCCCTTGCAAGTGGGTTTACTGTATTCCTTCGTATGCATATATGTTGAGGAATTGAATACGTTTTTTACTTTTCTAGTAAAGGGAAAGAACTGGCCATACAAGATAAGGACTCGGATTTCATCACCGTTTCCTTCTTGCCTGCTTTAGGAACACGTTACCAAACGCGAACCTAAACCTTAAAATTTTGACTAGAAAGAGACCGATAGGGTAACGAGCTTATAGGAAACTCGTTCAAAAGGACTGTACTGGTTACTTTATTAGCCTAACTCAAAGTTCAAGAAGATTATTTTAAGTTGATTAGAGCCGTCTTGTAACCCATGGAAAAGTGCCAAAAAGACAGGGTTATCAAAGCTCCTTAGAGCTTATCCTGTTTCTCTTCGACTTAATCTAATTCAGATTATTCTTTACCCATCGTCTGATCGAGAACAGATAAGTAGGGTACTGCCCAAACTCAGGTCCTTCAATTCTAATAATACGCCGCGACTCGTCCTCCGTGGGAAAGTCAGGTATAATTCTTCGCTTCATCTGTTAGCTCATCTCTTTAGTCTTGCTGTCAGCCTGTTGATTAAGTGCCCTCTTTTTTTTGGGTAGAACGTGCCAGAACTTCGTTCCTAATCCTCTCGCGGGCGAGTTTATGCCAGGTCCTTCCAATCCTTCTAAGAGGTCTGCTAAAACTGTAACTAGTTGCCTTTCGAAGGAATAGAAGCTGGTCTAGAAACAATCTAAGTGGAACCATCATGCTTTTTGTTTGCTAGATTCAATAGGTTTGATTTGGTTGAGTCGGCCTTGCTTGTGTATGTTTAGAACCCCTTCCGGTAGGATTTATTTTTAGAGTTTATTTTTGTATATATTAGGAAGTTTTTGTTAGAAAATGTCGAACTGGTATTATGAGGACCAATACAATGAATATCCGACTGAATTTCAAACTAGATATTATCCATACTATCATCATGGTATGGATCGTAGTCGGGACCACCACCAACCTTTTAGAGGTTACTGCCCATACCAAGATGATCCCAATTACTATTCGTACATACACCCGTCTTATGAACATGAAAATGAGCAAAATTCTAGTTCTTTGTCTTGGAGGGATGCCCTAAAACAAACGCAATCTAGTACTCCCCATGATGATTTGAGTTCTTTGTCTTGGAGGAATGCCCTAGAGCAATTGCGACCTAGTTCTCATCATGAACCTATTACACCTCTAGAAGAATCACTCAAGAAGTTATCTGAGATAACACATGAGCTTAAATTAAGTATGGGGGTGATAATTAGTAGTCCAACTCTTCCTCTAGAAGAATCCCTCAAGCAGATAGCTGAGAATAGCAAGAAAATAGCTGAGAATAACAAGCAGATGATTGAAGATAAAAATAGGTTCGTATTAAGTATGAATGAAATTTCTGCAAGGAACAATGTTGCTCAATATAATCTTAATTACCAATATAGTGCTATGCTTGATAGTTATTCACCTCCTCAAGAGGACGAGGATAGAATTGGTAACACTACTTATTTAGACGAGGTTAAAACATCTTCATATTATTATGATGATGAGGATAGTATTGGTGAAGAACTTGAAATATACAGGCAGAGTGATCAAGAAATTGTCACTCCAGTTGTGCTTCACGCTGATAATGTTATTTCTAGTTCAAATTCAAATAATTTTAATGATTATTCACCTAATCAAAAGGAAGAGGATTTGACTAGAGATATCACTGTTTTAGACGATGTAGAACTCTCTTGTTTTGAAACCGATAATGGTTTAGATGAACGGGTTTATCCTGAGAATACTGTTTTAGAGTCCAACGATTTAGAAACAATAGTCTTAGATAACAAACATAGACTAGTAGAGATTTTAAATATGAGTGAGGCTGCACCACCGGATTATAACCTAGAAGAAGCAATTGACCATTTTTCGGGAATCCGACGATCTTGAAATTAGGGAAATTGTGATTAGTCTATCTAGAGACACTGAAAACTTTAAGTTTGGGGGTGACTATCATTCTCCTGTGCTTTACCTTTAACTCTTAGAAAGGTCCATAACTTGGGACTTGACATATGTACCTCTACCATTTTACAAGATCATCTTCAAACTAGATTCCCTGAGCCTGTTGACTTCCAGAAAGAAGTTCAGTTGTTAGAAACCCATCCTCTGGTCGATGTGGTTTACCTAGGTAGTAATACCAAGATTGACTTTGTTTTCCCACCAAAATATTTTCTTCCATATGTGGGAACGTTAGAATTTCAAATGTGTCATTTATTAAGGCCGAAGCTCGTCGGCTATAATCTAACGACTTTCTTTCTTTCCCAATAAATTCAAACAATTTCAACTCCAAAATCAAACCTCGTCAACTCAAAAATTCTTCTACTTTCACTTCAATCTTAATCTTTCCATTTCAAACTCTTTAGCTCAACTTCTGTTTTCAAAAGAATTCAGAAAAAAATGGCAACCCAACTTGATCTCATACTCGAAGATGGTAGTAGTAAGATATGTGATGGTTTCAAAAAAATAGAGAATGAGAAAAAACAAAGAGGTCTTCGAGTTATAGATGTTAACCAAGTTAAATCTGCAACTATAAAAAGAAAGAGTTCAAGGCAAGAAAATTGAAGGAAAAGAAAATTTGAAAGTTAACCGTACTACTGTTCACAAAAACCACGGAAAATCTTCTCAAGAGCGCATCGAATGGAAGATACGTCAAATGAAGATATACAAGAGGCCCAAGATTGTCCAAGATTTTTACTAAAGTGTTTAATTTAAATTTTATTGCCCTAGTTTATACCTTGTAAAAGAGCGTAGTATATATAAATTAATGTTTTAACATAATTTTAGTTAATTTAATCAAATTATTAAGCTTGCTTATTCCTTTTGAAATCAATTACATTTAATTAAAATTTAAAATTAAATTATTTATTGTTAAAATCATAAATAGTCGTTTGATTAAACCTATATGAAAGGCTATGATTGAAATTATAAATTATATAGTTATTGTCGTTGCAAACTGAGAGGATCTGCATGGGTTGAGCCGACAACGGCTAGTTCCATACAACAACTATAAAATAGTTTTATAAATTCAACTATTGACTTCTCAAATCACACCTTCTCCACCTTCTTTTACACCCATATGAATCAACTGTATATTAATCCGGCAGAGTTTATCATAGATGAAGATCTATCTCTATGTAGAAACTTTGTTGTATGTTATCCGGCAAGGGATGAGGAACGACAACAAAATGGTTTAGTGAGTACGAGTTACTAGAGCATAATCCATGAAAACTTCTCCACTGACACCGGTAACTCGAATAACCTAATGTACCTGGGCTGTTTTTTCGAATTCAAACTATAAGAAGACAAGTGGAAGAATTTATAGCTTTAGTCCGGGTTATCAATAAATATCGAGTAAGAGGGGAAACTAATGTTGAAGTTGTATTGCGAGCTCGAGAAGAATGGCGAAGATGAAGATTTTTTTTTCTTATGAAGCTTATTATGCAATCCTGAAGGATTTTTTGATTGTACGTATGGTATGTTAAAAAGTAGAGACATGCTACTCCAGAAAAGACGTTGTTATAAATTTTAATTGAATATGAAATAAAATTATTAGTTTATTTTTATAGATTAGTTCTGATTACATAAATAGTTAATTTCTTAATCTCAATTTCAATTAATAATATAAAATAATACATAACTACTCATTCCCAGACCAGTTCCTCTCATAATATCCCCGGTCTAGCAAATTCCCAAATCCTTGACTTGCTCCTGCAGATTGAGATCCACCATCAGATCCAAGGAAATCACAATGCTGAACTGGATATGTGCCAAAGTCTATGTGTCTTATGTAATCTTGATTAGGATCTTGTGAACTGGCATGAGAAGATCCTGATTATGGAGGTTGCACTGGATGATATGGAGATCCTTGTTGTGTATCTCACACTCTTTCCCCCTGGGAAGGTGGTGATAGTCCATAAAGTCCTCCAAGATAGGGACTGATACTCACGGAATCCGTCACTGCCCGCAATTGGTGGTTGTACATACGTGTTTTTAACTGATCTCTTAACTCCATTTGATTCATATGTTCTACCAATTTATCATAAGAGGCCGATGTGCCTGTATAAAAATTAGTTCGCTCCATACCTTACGAGACAATTGGAATTTTATGACGCTCTCCTTGGAGATTATAGGTCTCGATCTCCCAACTCAATTCTGGAAAATCGGAACCAACCGATTAAGAACAAGCTACAGAAGGACCTCTTTGAGGGGCTGATGAAGAGGAAGCTTCCGTCGAAGGATAAACGACTAAACTTGGAACCGGTGATGCTAGTATTACTGGTAGATGCAAAACCGATCTTCGTTTTCCTATTGGGGCAATATCCACCACCTAGATGTTTATAACTTATGTATCAATTATTGGCTTTGTAACATTTGAGTACCAATCGTTGTATTCTTGTTGGCTACAACAACGAAATACTCTATCATACCCTTTCCAACCTTGATTCCACCATCTTATGTAGTCTGATCCAAGGACGATGGATTTTGGAGGGTTTGCTGGGATACCAATTGCACCAACTAATTGTCTAGCACATCTCTCAAAAAAAACAAAAAAAATACCAATATCTCTGAGTTGATTGTAGAGCAACAAACGTTGTATTGAAAATTATCTGATCCTAATGGCTACATCATAACTGAACTCCACATAATTCTCATACAGATTCCAAATAATACTCTGTCTGGTCCTAAGATCCATTTGGGTTCTTCACACATGGATATTATCTCGCTCAGAGGTGTGTTGGTCCTCGTACTAGTTATCGACTTCATACTTTACTACAATTGGGGAAAAAAATTCTGGTGTAGTTATTCAGTTTTGGTAGACTAATATTATATGTATACCATCAAATCTGAAGTAAACACCATACGACTAGTTTATGTTGCTATAAATATTTATAAACTTATATAAAATCCAAAAGAATTTATTATCATGTTTACCTCAAGGAATCCCCATACACCTTCCATGTTTGATGCACCCAAGCATACGACATCGAGAATAGCGTACAACTCGACTAATATAGCGGAGCCCCAATCATAATCGACAACCTTTTCCATATCTTGCAACGCCTCTAGCCATTTCACGTGAACAAATTTTTTTGAGTTGGGGAAAAAACACACACCAAGTATCCATAAAATAAATACCTTGGCAATTAGTGTATCGTTGTCAGGGTATGGATTTTCTGGATCAATGTCACCATATAATTTGTCGACTATAAATGTCTTTAAACCGGCATTAGCAAATACAGCACTTCTAAGATCCGGATGTTTGGTTACGCTAAAGTACAACGAAAGTGCTTTTTTATATCGGTCTTCTGCCATCCAACCTTGTTGGTCAAATTCTCCAAAATGAAACGTATTGATTGCATAAAACTATAAATCAAAATATATTACATACTTATTTCAAAGTATCCAAAATGAAATGTGTGTGTACTTGTAGAAGGTAGGTTTTTGACAAGGATAAAATAGTAAATTACATCTTAAGACTCGAGTATGAGAAATACTAAACTTTAAAATTCTGCAAAAAAATTCTTGAGTAGGCGCTTATCCCTACCATCTCTCAGGTGTTTATCCATGTCTTCTCTTTATATGTATGGCCAACTACATATACGACAAAATTGATGAATTGAATCAACATTCATTACTATAAAAAATCATCAGAATAGAACTGGCGCTTACTCTAACATTCCCAGATGTTTTATGATGTTTACATAAAATCTCAAGCTTCTAGATGAATTTCCCACTAGTATAAAGAAACTTGAATATTATTTTGGTGATATATTCCAGAGCGGAATTCCCAAAAATTATCCATGTTGATATTTATGCTCAACTGAGCAATATTAACCTACTAAAACACCTATATAGCTTCATATATTATCCTACTTGATTAAAGTACCACAGTTGTGCTTAAATTCAAAGCTAAAATTGTGACAAACACAATTTCATAGCTTCTACTAGATAAAAATCCAACCTCAGTCACATTAATCCTTGCTTAAAAGAGACAACTAATGTGAATGAGTGAAAAGAATTCAAGTTAGGGTTTTCGAAACGCTTGAAAATAAGTTCGCAACACTTATAAGCGTGTCAAAAGGTACTTTCAAACCCTAATTAGTATTTTCAAACCCCAATTGGGAAAATAGATACACAACACTTATAAGCGTGTCAAAAGGTATTTTGAAACCCTAATTTAAGAAGGAGAAGCTCTCCTAATCCTAACGTGTGCACCTTGTTAGCATGTGCGTCTTGCTTCTCAGGAAAAGCTTGCACGCCTCTAAACAAAGGTCGAGCTCACACGTTGATAAGTACATAACTTACATGTTTTGAGTATCATTTCCTTACACTTATTTACTAGATTTAATGTGAATTACTTTGTATTATTATTACTTTTGTGTATTATGTTTTTTGTAGGTTACATCTCTAAAAGAAGTGAAAATTGAGTGTTTTAAAGAAAGAATTACCAAATAAACAGTATATCTCTGTCAAATCCAAGATTTATACTCATTATGTCGAAGAGAACGAATAAACAAAGCCAACGACAAAAGAATGAGGTCATTCTGACTTCGTATAAGAAAGTTATAGGTTAAACAAGAACTGAGGGCTAAATGGTCATTTCAAGGGCAATTACTATTGGCAATCTGTCGTGGGCTAAGGGACAAATGAGATTCAAATGTTAAAGGCACCACTTTTTTTAATAAGGGTTGTCTACTATTTGAATTTTGTTAACAACATCAAAAATTATACTCGGGGCCACTCTCTTCATCTTCATTGTTACCAACAACGAAATTAGGTTATTTCCTGTTATTCCTTGTGACGGTGATGGCTATGGATCTGGTGGTGCTCGATTGTGACTGGTTATTGGGTTATGAGCATTGGGCTATACTCATGGAGAATTTGCTTCGCTTGAAGGAATGGTGGTCGTTGGTGGATACAGGAGTCATAGAACCAGCAAGAGGAGAGGTTCTTAATAGTGCACAAAGAGCAGATCTTGCAGCGATGAAGCTGAAGGATCTAAAGGTAAAGAATTACCTTTTCCAGGCCATAGACAAGACTACTTTGAAAACCATTCTTCAGAAGGACACAACCAAGCAGATTTGGGATTCGATGAAAAAAAAATATCAAGGGAATGAGAGAGTCAGAAATGCCCAGCTGCAGACACTCATAAGAGATTTCGAGGTGCTCGAAATGAAGTTAGGAGAATCAATCAATGATTACTTCTCAAGAGTGATGATTGTTGCAAATAAAATGCACAATTTGGGGGAAGATCTGCAGGATGCAAAGTTTTTTAAAAGGTATTGCGCTCTTTATCTGAGAATACAATTATATTGTATGTTTGATTGAAGAGTCGAAGAATATCAAGAGCTTGTCAGTTGATGAATTGCAAAGCTCTTTGTTAGTTCATGAACAAAAATTTTGGAGGAACTCAAGTAGGGAAGAACAAGCACTCAAAGTCACTCATGCCGAAGGAAGTAATACGAGAAGACGTAGAAGAACAAGCTTTCGAGGAGGAAGGGGAAGAGGAAGAGGTCGACACCTCTGACAAAGCTATGATTGAGTGTTATAAATGTCACCAGCTTGGACATTATCAATATGACTGTCCAATGTGGAAAAAGAAGGCTAACTACGTGGAGTTTAACGACTCAGAGGAACTGTTGCTTATGTCATATGTGGAGATGAACGGAGGTAATCACAATACTTTATGGTTCCTTGATTCTGGTTGTAGTAATCATATGTGCGGTGATCGCTCTTTGTTTTGTGATTTGGATGAGAGCTTCACACACATAGTGAGGCTCGGAAATAATATGAGGATGAATGTGGTTGGTAAAGGGAATGTGAGACTGTTTTTGGAGGGAGTTAGTCATGTTGTCACGGACGTCTTCTATGTGCCTGACTTACAAAATCATCTTCTTAGCATTGGTCAGTTGCAAGAGAAAGGTCTAGCTGTGCTGATTCAATCCAATAGATACCGAATTTATCATCCCTCAAGAGGCCTGATTATAGACACCCACATGAATGCGAATAGAATGTTTGTATTGCTATCCAAGTCACAGCCAGCAGAGAACCAATTGAAGAAAGAGGTGTGCTTGCAAACAGAAACCCAAGACATGACTGATCTTTGGCACCTGAGGTACGCTCACCTTGGTTACCAAAATCTCAAAATATTGCAGCAAAAAGGAATGGTGAAGGGTTTTCCTCAGATCAGCGATACCAAGGCTGTGTGTAATGATTGCTTAAAAGGAAAGCAACATCGCGACTCTTTTCCAAAGAAGAGTACATGGAGAG
Source organism: Papaver californicum (assembly GCA_023531435.1). Classification (NCBI taxonomy): domain Eukaryota; kingdom Viridiplantae; phylum Streptophyta; class Magnoliopsida; order Ranunculales; family Papaveraceae; genus Papaver; species Papaver californicum. The sequence goes on along the minus strand of JAJJMC010031183.1, from coordinate 12,457 downwards.
CTTCTCAGAAACTCGAACTCATTCATGCTGATATATGTGGTCCTGTTACTCCCATTTCAAACAGCCACAAGAGGTACCTTATTTGTTTTATTGATGATTATAGTAGAAAATCTTGGGTACATTTTTTGATTGGTAAGTCATATGCACTTTCCTCTTTCAAGTTATTTAAGAATTATGTAGAGAAAGAAACATGTCTTGATATTAAGTGCTTACGAACGGACCGTGGTGGGGAATTTACTTCGAATGAGTTTAATAAGTTCTGTAAAGAAAATGGCATTAAAAGGCAAATGACTGCAGCATACACACCGCAGCAGAATGGTGTCGCGGAAAGAAAAAATCGGACAGTGATGAACATGGTGAGGAGTTTGTTGTCACAGAAAGGTGTCCCCAAGAATTTTTGGCCGGTGGCGGTCAACTGGAGTTTCTATGTTCTCAACAGGAGTCCCACTTCATCCGTCCAAGACATGACACCGGAAGAGGCGAGGGGTGGGGTTAAACCTTCAATAGCTCATTTCAGGCTTTTTGGCAGTGTTGCACATGCTCATGTTCCGGATGCACGAAGAACAAAGCTGGAAGACAAAAGCCGGAGCTGTGTTCTGTTGGGAGTGAGTGAAGAATCAAAGGCCTACCGACTTTATGATCCTATTTTAAAGAAGGTAGTAATTAGTCGGGATGTTGTCTTTGGGGAATACAAGAAATGGAACTGGGATGACAGTTTTGCAGAAAATATTGATCTTGATTTGATGTGGGGTGACGATGACGAGATGCATACTCTAAATGAGTCAGAAGATGAAAATGCAAGAAGCAATGATGATGATGTTGCACACAATCTTATGAACCAGGGAACTTCTTGCCCTTTGAGTGTGAGAACGATCTCAAGAATCATAAGAACCCCTGGATGGATGGAGGACTATGTCTCAGGTGAAGAGCTTTCTAATGAAGATGTTATCGCAAATTGGGCACTTCTTTCTACTACTGATCCAATGACCTATGAGGAAGCATTGGCTGATGCAAAATGGAAAGAGGCTATGGATTTGGAGATAAACGCCATTCAGAAAGATAATACATGGTACTTGACGGAGCTACCTGTAGACCTGTAGGTGCTAGAAGTATTGGGGTTAAATGGGTTTACAAGACGAAGGTCAATGAACACGGTGAGGTCGAAAGATACAAAGCCCGCTTGGTTGCCAAAGGCTACACATAGAAGCATCGTATTGACTATAAAGAAGTATATGCACCTGTATCCCGTATGGATACCGTTCGAATGTTTCTTGCTTCAGCTGCACAAAGAGGATGGTCTGTTTATCAACTTGATGTTAAATCAAATTTTCTTCATGGCAACTTAACTGAAGATGTTTATGTCGATCAACCAAAAGGCTATGAATTGAAAACTGCAATGCACAAAGTCTATAAGCTCAATAAATCATTATATGGGCTCAAGCAGGCGCCGAGAGCATGGTTCAGCCACATTGAAGCTTATTTTTTGAACGAAGGCTTTGAGAAGTGTGAAAGTGAACAAACACTCTTCACCAAGGTCAGCAAACAAGGTAAACTCTTGGTTATTAGTCTTTATGTTGATGACTTGTTTTATGCTGGAGATGATGAGAATATGGTCGTTGAGTTTAAGCAATCGATGATGAATGAATTTGACATGACGGATCTTGGTAAAATGAGGTTCTTTCTTGGGATAAAAGTTTTGCAGCTTAGTGAAGGAACTTTTATTCACCAAAGCAAATATGTGCTGGAAGTTCTAAAGAATTTTGGCATGGAACACTGTAACTCTGTTCAAAATCCAAGCTGCCCCGGTTTCAAAGTTTCTCGCGATGATAATGGAGTGGAAGTAGATGGTCATTATCACAGACAATTGGTGGGTAGCATGATGTATCTGACAGCCACAAGACCGGATATTATGTATGTAGTCATTTTGATCAGTCCATACTTGTCGAAACCAACGGAGCTTCATCTCTTGGCTGCCAAACGAATTTTACGTTATCTACAAGGAACTTCTGCTTTTGGACTGTTGTATAAGAAGGATGGAAATAAGGAGTTGATTGGATTCACTGATAGTGATTATGCTGGTGATGTGGACGATAGGAAAAGCACCTCAGGCTATGCTTTTCTCTTAAGCTCAGCCGCAGTAGCTTGGTCCTCACGCAAGCAGCCGATCGTTGCCTTAAGCACAACAGAGGCAGAGTATGTGGCTGCTACTGCATGTTCAACTCAAGCAGTATGGATGAAGAAGGTGTGGGAGAAGTTGGGGTATGAAGGGAATGCAAGCACAGTCATTTTTTGTGACAATAGTTCAACCATTAAGCTAGCTATGAATCCAGTCTTACATGGCATAAGCAAACATATACAAGTGCGATTTCATTTTGTTCGTAACCTTGCCAATGATGGTATTGTGAATTTGAGACACTGTGGTACACATGATCAGGTGGCTGATGTGTTCACCAAGCCACTGAAACTGGAGTCTTTTCAAAGAATAAGAGAGCATCTTGGAGTTTGTGATGCACCTATGAGAAACTAGTTTGTTTAGATAGTCTAGTTTAGGGGAGGAAATGAAGAGGTCAGACCTTGTAGCCCGATTATTCAGGGCAGTTTGAGTAGTTGTTGCATTTGAGTAGGTCATAATTTGTTACCACGTCTCTAGGCTATAAATGTGGTTAATTTTTTGCTTTCATAGTTATCTGTAAGGCTTTATAAAAGCCAGTTGAAGTTTCAACAAGCAAGCAATTCTAGAACTGTTAGTGTTCTCTTTTGTTCAATCTTATGAGTGCTCTTTGTGTTATATTTAACAATGGTAAATAGCAGTTGAAAAGAAAACTCGATGGGTTAATGGTGTTGTGATTTGATAATGGCAGCAATAGTGAGTTAGCATTAATGGTAATTGCTAGGGAATGGTTGTGATGAAGCTGTTGCTCGGTGACAATGGTGGATAAGATATTGGTGATGATAGAGCTCGAGTAGTTGAAGGAGTTAATGGTGCTGGCAGAGGTGGTGGATGTTAGTTTTGGTCAAGAGAATCTGTAGCAGTGAATGAAACTTGATGGATTTGTTGGGCTTGTGTTGATGGATGGTGCTGCAATTGAGCTCGAGGAGGAGAAGATAGACGGCGTTGAGGATGTCTTGTTGTTGGGTTAAAATAGGAAAGAAAATTAAAGAGAATTCAGGACAACATACGTCTAGGTTTTACCTAGCCGTAAAACTAAGGAAGAAAAGAGGAGAAAACACAAAAGAACCTACGTCTAGCTTCTACCTAGCCGTAAAACTAAAAGAGAAAAGAAAATAAAAAACTCAGTTGAGCTTACGGTCAAGTTGTACCTGATCCTAGAAGAAAAGATAATTTTTGATTGTCAGTTACTTGGAACTGACAGGCCAATCTAGATTTAAAACCTATTCTGGGCTGGACTTCTCTTCCTGATGAATAAGCCCATTTATTGTGTGAGTTACTCTCACGATTTGGTTCGTATTTGGCAAGTCTATTTGACATATTCGACTGAGTTTCGACGCACGAGCACTTCTAATTTTTGGAACCCTATTTAAGAGATTTTTTTGGAAACCTATATTTTACATAGAGAAGGGAGAAGAGAGATCAACTCTATTTTCCAGGGTTTACCCCTTTAGTGGGAAACCATGTTATTCATTATTCTTTCTGGTATCATGATCAGGTAATTTTGTTTTATTGGTTAGGGATGTAGTTGGAAATCCTAAACACGTGAATCAATCTGGATGATTATTGTTGATATTCAAGATCTCTTTCTATCGTTCATGTTCTACTTTTAATATCATCATGTATGATTTGAGGTGTGTTCGTTGAGAATGCATACTAAGTGAATACATATTCCTATCTAAAGCTAAACTAGGGTTATGAGATACGTAATAGTCGATAGAACTGATTGCAAGTAGCATAGTGTGATTAATGATTGTACTCAAAACTTTCATTTAATTGCATGTAGAAGCTTGACTAATATTAAATAGATTACCCGTAGTAATTCTATTGCATTGATTAGCCTAATTCAAAGAACCTAATGCTCTTGGATGATCAAACTTGATAGCACGTTACGTTAGGTTATTCGTAGTATTCACATATTCATCGTTATGGTATGTGATGACACAAGGAATTTACCGTAGTATGCTCTCGATGGGTTGCTCTAGAGCTAATGGTATGGAGAGAGAATGTATGTTGATTCTAATCGATTGAGGAGCATGACTGGCGATGAAAGATGAAACCCATGATCAGTATTTTCTCACTTTAATCTCAATCTTTATTTATTTCGTTTTTAATTTATTAGTTTTGTTTACTTTAGCATAAAAACTCTACAACCCCTTTGGTTACATATGAAGTTGAAAACAAATAACAAGTCATAGCTCCTCGTGGGGACGATCCTTACTATCGTTATATTACTATTTAGTATTAGTGGAAAACATCTTAATTAATGTGTGCGCAAACGACGTGCATCACACATCATGCTTCCTTCCAGTTTTGGTGTTTTACTTTTTTACCTTCAACAAGTGAGGCTTTGATCAAAGATTAAAACGAAAGCTGTTTGCTTCTTGAAAAATTTGACATTTTATTATTTTTCCCTCAACATGTGAGGCTGAGCACAAGAGTAAAACGCGAGATTCTTGCCTCCTGGACAAACCTGGCGTGAATAGTTTAGCTCCTTCTCCAATTAGGCGTTTAGACTACATGATTCTTAGCATGAAAGCTTCAAAAATCTAATTAATACTTTCAAACCCTAATTTTGAAAAGGGAGACATTTCTACCTCTCTTGCTTTCAACGTGTGTGCCTTAGCTAGGTAGCTAAGCTTGGGTGACTGCTTGTAAGACAAAACTCGTATGTTTTCACTCAGAAACTAAGCTCACACGACTTACGTCTTGTCAAAATTTATATTTTTACTCTTTTACCCTCAATGTGTGAGGTTGATTACAAAGAGAAAAATGTGAGCTGTCTTACTTATAGATAAAAGCTTGACTCTCTTCCCTCTTTCTTTCACGTGAATACGTGAGACGTCTTGCTTCTGGACCAAAACTTGGCGCTCTTCCCTCTTCCTTTCACGTGAATATCTTGTTTTGGTAACCTTCTTTTCACTTCACGTGAATAGCTTGACTTGGCAAATTAGGTTTTTGAAAAGCTTCAAAATCCTAAGCTATACTAGGCCTCTCACATTCATATAGTTTCGTATGAGGCCTCACTTACAATCTTTAATGCCCAACATCATACACTTGTTTTTAAGCATGTCAATGCAAAATTGACTAAAATGGACACACTGCTCCTTATACATAAATAAATACATATTCATTTTATTTTAGTCTTCTAGACTCATCAGTCTATTCAAGCAAGACAGGATCGTCAGTCTATTCAAGCAAGACAGACTCATCAGCCTAGTCGAGTAAGACAGGCTCGTAAGTCTATTCAAGCAAGGAAGACTCATCATCCTAGTCAAGTAAGACAAGTCTTAAGTCAAAAGACTAAGTAAGTCTCACTCGACTTAATATTATTAGTAGTACTCAATACTATAAAATTTACACGAGATATCGAATATGTCACAAATGTTGGGATATTCATTAGAGTTTTGGTATAGCAGTCTACGACATGTGGTGCAGCAGTGCACCCACTAAAGATAAATTCTGTAAAGATCGATCAGCAAGTTAGTAGAGGAGTGGCAAGTTGAGTAACTGACTATTCAGCCTTAATCGAAGTGGAGAGCAGTTGCCAACACATTCTCCACCTTCTTCACTTCACCACTACTCATCCATTGACAGTTTCTTCCAGAGAAGAGGTAAAGTGGTTACAATAGCTACGATATAAATAAATTCTCAATCTATTGAACAAAATAAGTTGGCATTGAACAACAAGTTTTACAACTGAACAAGTCTGAAACAGAAATATCCAAGTCGATTAACCTTGATCATTCAACATTCTCACACAGAAGAATTGTTCATAGATATTCACACCAACTACATCCAATAGAGTCTGATACTCTGACCTCATCTTTCTCTCGCTTTTCCTCCCTTCTCCTTCGTGACTGAAGCAAGACAGGAACGACCATTGCTTGGTTTAGGCCAGAATTATACAGATTGATCTCTTAAATCTAAACAAAGTACTTCAACAGTACAAATGTTTAAGTATTGACGAATTATCACCTATTCACCCACTTTCCTGAATTTCCCCCTAATTCGTTTTTCCCCACAAACAGTACTATACCACCAACGTTCCAACAACATAGCCAAAATTTTGGTTGAACATTTCTTCGCCTTCACATGGTACAAAGTTCTCCAAGGAAATCTATTGACAATAATCTTAACACCTCAGTAAGTTTTTCATAAACTTCTTTAACTTCAAACCAAGAACCTCTCGGTTTTTTATGCTTAGCATCTCGCTCTGTTCTTGAAGATACAAGACCTTTCAATCGTGGTTATTTCTTGACTGGAAAATACTCTCGGATTGTTCTGTTCATCCGAATTTTCTTGTTGAGTCGGTAGAGGTTGAGTATATGTATTCCTGAGTTATTTTCTATTTCTTGATCGTCTAATATTTTGAAATTATGACATGATAGTTTTCTTTTTTTTTTTTAATGAGAATATGAAATTATAATAAAATGAGTTTTTTATGGAGAAAATATATAAAGAAGATTGATTTTGGTGTGAATAAAGAAGATTAATTTTGAGTTTTATTTATAGGGGTGGATTATTATAGCCGTTGAGATCTGGCGTTGACGAGCCAACCTGCACCGCTTGGCTCGATCGGTTTTGTTTACTTCGTTTAGCTAATTCCCCACTGCCCAAACTTAATTTTCCTATCCACTTGGTTTAGCGAATAGGAGATATACCCATTCCCACTGGTGGAATTGCTCTTATGTTAAATAATTTAACTGGAATAACATCCACATTTCGCTGTAAACTAGTATTACATATTCACTTATCTCAGATACATTTCCCACATGATTCTTGAGAGTAATCCCTTGCTGCCATCAGCTGAACTTCTACCTTCTTCAACTCATCCTCTACTGCCTTTCATTTATCTACTACTCCATTGTCTTTTACAACTTCATTATTTACTACTTATTGCACTGTCGGATAAACGTATCCGACAAATAACTCTCGTAGAACATTGGGCGGCCATATCCAAAGTAGATCGCTTCCGTGATTTTTACACAATTACCCGCCAAATAGGAACCATAGTATTCCTCTTCATTTGGATAAAACTGAAGTCTCAACAGAGAGAGAGAGAGAGAGAAAGAGTTGATAATGGCTTCAAGTAGAAACCCAGAAATCAGAAAAGACAGAGTACTAAACAGATCTGTAATATTGTCTCCAGCTAGAGCTCGACGACCATCAGATTTCAAATCAAAACTCCAGCAAACCCTAACCCTAATTCATCAAAGGAGTGTCCATTCTGTATTGGTTCATGAACACGAATGTGCACCTGAGATATTCCGACTTCCAAAAGACACTTCTGATTGGAAAGTAAGAGTTATTGAGAACTTATATCCAGCACTCAAAAGAGATTCTAAAATAATGGAAAATGAAGAAAGCCCTAAAGATAATTCAAATCTGGTGGTTACTGGGTTTGGATTTCATGATGTAGTTATTGAATCTCCAATTCATTCTATTCATTTGTCTGATTTATCACCATCTGAAATTGGTGATGTTTTGATTGCTTATAAACAGAGGATTCAACAACCCCATCTTCATCAGTCCATTCAATATGTTCAGGTAAATTAGGGCATTACTCCACTATATTCTTTAATTTATACAAATAAAATGCTCGTCGGATACAGGTAACTGACAGGTTTAAGTTGGGTTAATCATGTTTTAGGTGTTTAAGAACCATGGTGCATCAGCTGGAGCATCAATGAGTCATTCACACAGTCAGATTATGGGTCTTCCTATTGTTCCACCCACTGCTTCTTCTCGGATTATTAGTATGAAGGAGTATTTTCATGAGACAGGGAAATGTGGTCTTTGTCAAGTTCGATCCGAGGAGCTTTTGATTGGGGAATCAACCCATTTCTTTTCAATTGTTCCTTTTGCAGCTTCGTTTGCTTTTGAAATTTGGATTATTCCTCGTGATCATTCTTTGCATTTCCATGCACTAGATAATGAGAAGGTACTAATATAATTTCCAATCTTTATTTTATTCTGATCGGGATTATCTTAATCCATAAAATGGGTTTATGACGTTGTTGGCTGAGTAGTGTTTAATCTGGTTTCATGTATTCGTTGTCATTTTTAGCCAAAACCTGTCTACTTGTTTACTTATTACATGTAAATCTAGTAAGTTCAACAACGGTACATCTTTCCTACATTTTGTTTTCAATCAGTTCAACCAGATATCAGGTCGCTGGAAAACGTAGTAATCAGAGCGCATATACATGTAATCCAAAATTTAATTGCATCAGGGAAACCTTTCTGCTGAGGAACTGAAAGTGAAAAAAGATGTTTCTCTCATTTGTATTGATTTTACTACATTCTACCTGTAAGATATACTTAGGTGTTCTCTTGAATGTTTTTCAACAGGCTGTAGATCTTGGGCGTCTTCTAAAGCTAATGCTGTTGAAACTTTCACGGCAGCTAAATGACCCACCATTCAATTTCATGATTCATACTTCTCCAAAGGATATGGAGACTTCACAATTTCCCTACATGCACTGGTTTCTACAGATTGTTCCTCAACTAAGCGGGGTAGGTGGATTTGAGATTGGGACTGGTTGTTACATAAATCCTGTTTTCCCAGAAGATGCTGCAACGGTATTGAGGGAAGTTAACATTGTTCTATGAAGATGGCCCATTTGTTATTGGTTTCACGATGAAAAATCCCATATTGAAAATGAATGAACCTAAAGTATCAAATGAGGTATTTATATTTGTCCATTCTGTGTATAATTCAATGTGCTACTTAAGTGAATGAATGGAAGCAAGCAACTTCTGTTATGTCCATGGAAGTCCTAATTGTGCATAATTGATATCTTTGAAGATACGAAACTATCTTTATAACAGAATATTTAGTAGGAGAATTACATCTCAGTGTCATCTAAAGAAAAGAACAACGAAATGACACAAACAGCCTCTTCTCTTTTGTGGAAATTTCTTCTCTCGATACTGCCCAAGAATAGATTGGATACATAATAAGAAAAAATATGAGTAAAAAAACTATAGACAAACGGAACTAAAAGAATCCAACTCCAAGGTGATGTTTCAAATGTCTTTGGCTGAGCTGGTGGCTTCGTCTATCTTTTTCTGGACAAGCCTTTCATCTCACTGACCTTAAGAAATTTTGATATGAACCTACACCTCGCCATATTACTTCTTGTTGAATATACCGAAGATAGATTTGATGGCGTTGATTGCACTCTCATTGATGAATGATTCATCAAACCTTTTCATTAAAGGATCAAATTCTGGAGATGTTCTTAAATTGGTAAGATCTGGATCAGTCCTTATTCTCTGCAGAAAATTCAACAGGTTTTAAATATGGTTTGTTTGGTAAACAGTGAAGAATAGTCAGCTGCACATTTTGTTATCCTGCTATTACTTACATTAAAATCTTCATAACCTGCTTTTAAGGCATCTTCGAGGGCAGAGATTCCAGCTTTTAACTGCATCAGATAGACGATGTAAGCTACTAGTATAACTACATAGTGTTGAGTAGGTTGTACGGAAACAACTAGAGGAAAACTCAGGTAGCAAAGTGAAGCTGGTATTACCTGATTCAACTTTGAATAACAGCATGCTACATTGTAACTCGCAACTGAAGCCTCATCTAGTTCTGGTTTTGATCCCAATACAGATTCGAATTTTTCCAGTGCCTCATCATACTTCTTTTCCCTGGTAAAACCATATATAAAATACGCTATAAAAAAACAGAAGAATATAGAAAATAAAAGTAGTTGAAGAATTGTATTACTTGGTGACTTACTTATACAACTTTAGTCCTTCACGAAGGTCATTTACTCTGTTTTGCTTTTGTTCCATCTTCATCATGTAGTTTTGCATCTGCAAATAAAAAATGCTCAAGAATCTCAAATACTAAACTGGTACAGTTGCAAATTTCATCATTGGAGAAATTTATGAAGAGCTAGGAAAAACATTTTGCTTTTATCATTATAGTACAAGTTTAATCTCTTTTTTGATAATCAAATAATGCTGGTCTGCATGGTACTTACTTGAATTTCTCTCAATTTGGTACTGACATTACCAGTGTTCCTCTCAGCTCGGAGAATCTCTTTATCTGTTAGCGCACCCATATTCTGTAACTTACCTGGTAAATTCAAACACATTCATTTGGTGAATATGGAAATCATAAATTTACTATAGTTGGTATCTTGACATGTAATTAAAACTATTCTAGACCTGATTTCATCAGACATTTTATCATTTTCTGTTGATGGATTTATGATGAAAAAATGTGGATAACTTCTGCGTTTAAATTTTATGGTAATTTAATGATAATAAGTAAGCCAAACTAACCATATCGTTTCTCCATTTTCATAAGTAACGGGCCAATTCTCTGCCGAATTGTGTACATGGTTCTTCCATATTCAGCAGCAGGCCATATTTCTGTCCCAAACACTGCACTGTAAACATTTTTGGACACAATCGTTCGCGAACATGTCATTGTTGTATTCAACTCAATTTTGCAAAATGAACTGTCAAGTTGCACGTAAAGTTCGTTGAAATGCTAATTTGACTAAAAGTTCTAGGGTTTGTTGTGAAAATTGGAGTCATTGAAAATTTGAAATGGTGGATAATAATAGAGGAAAATCGAGAAAGAATATAAAGAACATACCTAGTAGCAATAACTTTGTCCCCAACCTCAAATTTGCCAGTTTTGTAAGCAGTTCCAGCTTCAGCAATACCATCAATGTAAGTACCTCCATCTCTGCCCTTAGCAAATTTCAAACCATATGGTTGGTCCAATTCTACTTCATACTCCTCATACTTTTCGACTTCTTCTCCTTCACCACCACCATGTTCTGGTTTGGGTGGATTGGATTCAGTAGGCGATGGGGGTGATGATGATGCTTTGGGCACTAATATGTTGGATGAAGATTTCAACTTCTTCTGAATATTGTTGATTGAAAATGAGGGGTTAGTCCTGGAAAGATTGAGCTGATACTTGATAGGAAACGAGAGAAATGTGTTTTGCTTTGTTGGTGTGTTAGTTGGCAATGAAGGTGTAGAACATAGAGATGGGTAGTTACTGGAAGCCATTGACATGATTGTTTCTTTCTGGCACACCCTCTCTTAATTCTATATACTTCTCTGTCTTTTGCTTGCTTGGTTTTCTGTTGATTGATCAGAGAGAGAAGAAAGTGAAACAAAGAGTTCCATTTGCTGAAAAGTTTTGAAGAATAATAGGAGGAGGAGGTTTGGATTGAATTGGAGAGATGAGACTAGTGGCTCTACTTAGCCCATTTTGCTATACCAAGAGGATATGCTGGCTTGGTGTCACTGTCTACCACTTCTTTTCTTTTTCATTTTCTTTTCCGTTTCCCTTTTTATTCTTACACGGGTTACGCTTAGTATTTTGGCCATTGATTGTAATCTGTAATTGCGAAAGAAGTGTAAACAAATTAAAGAAGAGCAGAAAATGGAATAGCTCAACCAAAAGACAGAGCAAGTAAGCAAAAACGACACAGAATAAATGACCAATAACAAATAAAAGGAGGCGTCCGTCATAAACCAAGCAATCTTTAGTGAATGATGAATATCACACAATATTACCGCAAAACAGAGAAAATTGTGCAGATACCCAAAATATAGATGTGGGGCGGTACCATCGCCTACTTTTATAAGATTGTTGTCGTAAGGGATTTTTTTTTTCTTTTGCTATCTAGGGGGTAAAATCAAGTCATTTCTACTTGACTCGAATCTTAGACGATTCCAATTTTGCACACACTTTTTAACAATAACGAGTATTCACGTAATTTCATCATTTGATTTAATTTGGAGAGTTATATAAGAAGGGATGCGATTCTCACTCAGTGTGATAGTGAGACCATGGGTTTGTTGGAAATTGAGTTAATTAGGAGGATAAAAGGGTACAAAGAGAATGACATAGCAGTGACTTCAAGAACATTCGATTTTTTTAAATAATTAATTCGATCTTTACGAATAAATACACAAGTACATACGTCAATTAATTAATGCATTCAAGATATAATGAAGCCCTAACACCTCAATCGAATTCAAGTATTATAAATCCTTGATTCGACCAAGAACACACTATTTGAGAATCACTAATGATGTTTTAGAAGAAAAAAAACAGAAAACTTTGTTGTGATTTGTTTGAGAATCAAATATTACTACTTATAGGGGGAATTGCGTCAATTGGATATGTTTGTTTATCTCCAACCGATACCATCAATAAACATGTCAGATGGAAAAGGTTGTGTCTGTTCTCATTCGAATTAGGGTTTTAACAAAGATATACCGTTTAGGCATGTGACA
>JAJJMC010031179.1:646291-661839 GCA_023531435.1 Papaver californicum | reverse complement strand
ATCTCCTCTGGTTGGTTCCCCATCAGCAAATCAATCGCAAGTGTCCCAACAAATGTCCCCACATCTGCAGCAATTTGTTCCACAGAAAACCCACCAACAAACTGCAATGAGTCCTCAGTTGAGCTCAGGCAGCCCACGGTTGAGCTCTCAAACTCCAGGCTCTGTTGGTAGCATCCCCAGTTCCTCAGTGGAGCTTCAAGGAATGCAATTTCACTAGCAATATATAGCAATCAGTATTGGCTAGCTATGGGTACAAGTGACAGAGGTGTCGAGCATTTGGCACCCATTTTTGGTTACTTTATTATTCTTCATTTTAGTTATTTCTATGTTCTTTGATACATTAAGTTTTTTTCCTCCACCCTCGGCCATTGTTTAGAAATAAGGATTTGAATTTTTTTTAAAGAGAATAATTTGGAATTTTATAGCTTTTTTCTTCATTCTTTATTCAGATTTGCTAACTACCCTGCAAACATTTTCCACATTCCTTTTTTAAGGAATCTTCAATCCTAGATCTCTATAGTCTTGATTATTGGATCCACATTTTCGAGACTCCGCCGATGAAGTACTAAAAAGGCTTCAAGATGATTTGCAAATAGGGACTCAATATAAGATACGGAAACAATCTTTGCAGATGAAGACCGCCAGATTCTTTGCTTATGGACAGTCTGTATAGGTTATAGATCGTATCGTGTTATAATTCTTTGAGCTACAAAAAAAACATAGTAGTATTTGTGCATACTTCCGGCCTAACAAATATGAAAAAAAATAAAATATCCGAACCAGTGACATAATAGTAAACGCTCAAGGACAACTCTTAGCCAATAATAACAGTAATAATTACATAATGTAAGCAAATAATAGTGCGTGATGCGCACAATTTCTATACCAATGCATCATATGCAAGGTATTTCTCAACAATAAAGGTAATTGCAGAAAACATGTTCTAACGCCACACTGCCTGCAAGTGGCATGTTTTATTCTTGATGTTGCAAATTTTTCTTGTTCGCATGTTTGTATCTATCGTGTGTTTGTATGCATCCATGCTTTGCCTACTTTGATTGTTTCTGTATTCGTACATGTGCTTCTTCAAATACTTTCTGGCAAAACAATTCATCATGATTCATAGCTAATTATTTTTGTCAGAAAAATATGCAGGTATGAAGGCAGCATGAATTAGAAAAACTTCAAACGCACAATGATTAATCCTAGCTTGACCGGATTCTTGTGTAGTCCTTTTCATGCAGTTGTATTTTTCAGCTTGAATTTGTGTTTCAGCAGTTAAGAGATTAGAAAACCATGAACTGATAGAAAGCATAATCTGTACCAAAGTTTTAAAATGGCAGTGCAAGTTATAACCATTTAGACAAAACAAGAAAAGTGACAAGTATCAAAAGAGGGGAAGCAAGTAAACAAAAGGCGGAAAGGCAATATATACAAGAACTTTAATTCAGATAATCTACTAGGTACACATATTCATCTCAAAAAATCCTTCATTTCAGAATTAGCTCTTGGTAATTCGGCTTACCTTAGAAGACCTTCCCCAATGCAGGAGCTTCTTGCTCATACAGTGTAACGCCCCACTTAGAATCTAGGTCGGCAACCCAAATCTTCATTGCATAGCGCCAGACAGATTTAAAAACCCAAAGAAAACAACTAAACAACACCAACATAATGATACGGGATATTACATACAGCTTCACAAACTTGCCCATAAAGAACTTATCAGTAATACTTAAGACTGATGTCAGAGAAATGTTTTCCTCAGCCTAATCAAAGGTAACAATCATTCCTGATTTTCTGTCCATCCAATAAAGAGCTCCATTGGCAAATCTACCAGCTGGAATCAAAAAAATTCACTGAACTCAGAGAAGTTTCCAAGGTTTCTCCATCCATTGCCAGATTCTAAAGTGTATATGTAGACTTCTATGTGAGTCTTCAACTTAGAAATTCCAACAACTTTGTATTCATTGGTTGAAGAATCATAATCAAAGCTGCTTTCCCCATACCCATCAATATCATCACAAGAATCTCTTTTAAGTTCTGGAAGAGTTAACCATTCTTTAGTAATGGGGTTACAAATCCAAACAGATGGGTTTTGGTATCTAGCAAAACAGATATCTAGTTTTTCTAATCGAAACAGATTTTTAGTGCTTCTAAGCAGCAACAGCATCCAAGAAATTAAGCTTCACCGGGTTGATGTCTAGCTAAACGCCCATGACATCCTAGCAACTGCACATTTGACAATACATAAATCCGTAAGTTTGTTGGTCTTGACAATCAGTTCAATGTTCATCATAAATATAACATAGATGCATACAAACTATGCACAAGAAAACCCTTGTTAGATGTACAATCATGCTATGTAGGCAAAGACAGTTTCCACAATACGACCAACCCAAAAATACAGAGAGACTACATTTAGTGCTGGAATCAAAACTACCAAGTGGTGTGGTAGGTTATGCTAGAATACCATGAAAGTTTGAGAGGTTAGCGGTCAAAATACTTACAATAGCACTTGGAAGGATGTGTAGGGTATCACATAACTTAGAAAATGGATACTTATAACAGCTCAGAAAACACAATTTACAGGACACAAGGAAACAAAAATTAGCATTGACACCATCTGGAACGATTCTGTTCTCTTATTCTCATATCAGAAGGAAGTATAAGAGCTTTCAGACGGAAAAGTCACTAGTGTTTGTACAAGGAACTAACTTGATAGCACTTAAGAGAGCTTGATTGCAGCCTACAGAGAGTATATGAACATCCTCAGAAAACCCACCCTCCCAAAAATAGACTTCCTTTAGTACCACCTAGGAAATTCACACATCCCATAACGTAGTCGTAGATAACTACCATAAAGTACATTATTCGCCTACATGAAAGTGTGACACATATATACATAAAACCGACGTGCAACAGTAAAGAAAAAGTTATAAGGAGCCAATTAAAAAGGATATTCACAGAATGCCATATCTATAGATTTCTAAGAGAATTAAGATTCAGCTGTCAAAAGACCTTCCTGTTTTACATTTAATCAACTTAGCTCAACAAAATTAAGATTCTAAGTTACTCAATCCCAAACTGGATTTAGTTCAACTCTTGAATGAGTTTTCCTAAGCAATTCAATTTTCAAGTTTCAATCTACCAACTACTCAATTTGATTGTGTTATCATTGTAATTATTTTGACAGGGGTAGGCTTTCCAAGGAAGAACTCTTAAGTGTTCATAGAAGAAGTTAAGTGTATTCTTTGGCTTATCTAGACTCTTGCCTATATAAGAGAGGTAGTATCATACAGTACATGCACTTCCAAAATTAATCAACAAACCACGCATACCATGCCAATATGTTTCCTTCTGTTTCACAGCAAGAATTCAGATTTCACATCAAGTTGTTCTAAATTAACTTACTGAGATAATAAGGCAAACAACAACTACTCTTCATGTTGTTCATACATGAGAGGAGACACAATTTTAGTTTCCAAAGTAATAAAACAAGCATAAACAAGCACGGAGCTAAAAATGTTAAAAACTAAAAAGGGGAAACGCCACATACCAGTAACGCGTATTCATCTCTTCAACTGACCTTGGAATACCATCATTAGTTCAGGATCTTCTTGTTTATATGGTTTAACAAACTTGTCTGTAAAGGACTTATCTGTCATTCTTGAAATTACCCTCGGAGAAGTTCTTTTTTCAATCAAACCATTCGAGACTAAATTTTAATAACAGAGCACCTAGGAATAATCCTCTCCTTCAAGCTATTATTCAAAATCATCGGGGCTTCCGCAATACTCATTGAATCATAACCCATTTCATTCACAAGGAAATCCATAACTGCCGTAATCTTCTTCACGGAATACATCATACAAAAAGGACTTTTCCTAAATGCCTTTTGAATTTGATCTTCAGACCAACCCCATCTTTTATAAGCATCCACTTTTGTTTTCCAAGTGGCTTCACTCACTGTTAATCCCCTGATAGCGACAATAAATGTAGTTTTTAAAGGATCAAAACCCATCTCTTTAACCTTTTCAACAGCCTCTTTAAATTTATCAGCATCTATCACAAATGATTTAGGTTGGTTGAATAGATACTTAGAAATATTAGATTGAGGAACACCTTCATATCTCAAAAGCTCTAGGTTGACCACCAATGTCTTAGCTAGGTTTTTCCTAAACACCCGAGAAAACGACCATTTAAGGAATTTAATAATGTCTATATCAGTATGAAGAATGCTCTTGAGGATATCAAAGGAAGGGATTATAGTGGCTTCTAAGCTCGATGTCATGACGGATGTGTTGTTTACAACGATGTTGGCAAGTTCAAGTCCATAAAGCCCTCTTGAATTAAAGAAATCCAATTTGGGTTTTAGGGTTTTAAGAGGATTTGATAACAGAAATACTGGACGCTTAGTGATGAGTTTTGAAATGTGGGGTTTAGTGAAACCATAGTTTTCAATAATTTTACAACTGAATCTGGTTGGGATGTGGTTCTGAATTTGATTTTCTTGGAGACAGTAATAGCTTCATTTTCAGAAAACCCACATGATTTCATCAGAAAACTAACTACAGAAGAAGCAGATGAACTAAGATTATTACTAGTGGAGAAGGAACAGAACATGGAACTCGCCCTAGTTCTAATAACAACATCTGGATTATGTAATGTGAAGATGAAATACCTAGAAGATACTGATGATGATGAAAATGGTTCTTCATTGATGGCTGCTGTCGTTCTTTGGAGATTTGCTCCTACTCTACACCACAAGGATCGAAACATTTTCAGCTCCTGCCACAGTAACAAGAAGAAGAAAGAGGAGGAGAATAAACCCTAGGATTGAACAAAAAAAGGTCTTTTCTTTACTACTTTATGGAGTAAAAATGAAAAAGTCTGTCAAACAATGTTGACTCAAGTCAAAATTTAAGGCAAAAATGAGGAGGATTACAACAAATCTGTCAAATACTATAAGTTAGTACAAAGTGAGTATAAATGAGAAGCTATGAATGAAAATGTATCTTCTTTTACAATTTACAATTTACTATCAGTACCACTAAAACCAAACAAGAATTCCTGAAGTAATGGCGAAGCTTTCAGTAATCGATTTTGGATGTTATCAATGCTTGAACTAGCAGTGCTGCTGCTCGGTGTTTTACTACTGTCAGTTATGGTGGTGGTACTCAAGCCGGTGGGAAGTTTTGACCAGTTCTTCATCATTTCTGATTCGTACTTAGCTGC
Source organism: Papaver californicum (assembly GCA_023531435.1). Lineage (NCBI taxonomy): Eukaryota > Viridiplantae > Streptophyta > Magnoliopsida > Ranunculales > Papaveraceae > Papaver > Papaver californicum. Next base: position 656,604 of record JAJJMC010031179.1, on the reverse strand, counting down.
AAATGACAAGGTTGATGATGGTGCTCTTTGAGCTTCTGGGCGTTCTGTAATGGGTTTTGTGAATATTGACTAGCAGAAGACAGTGTCCACGGTGTAGTCTTCTGGAATAGCTCATTCGAACTTTGGGGCGTTTTCAATGTCTCTTGAACTTTTTGAGTGCTTGGTTCTGTGTCATTAGAGTGCGTCTTATCACTGGAGTTATTCGGAGGTGAATTGCCGAATGAGAGTAATGTTACTCCTTTAGGTGTTTGTGCAGGTGGTCTCATACTGGAGTTATTCGGAGGTGAATTGCCGAAGGAGAGTAACGTTACTCCTTTAGGTGGTTGTGCAGGCGGTCTCAGTTTTCCCAGCACGCTCTGCTTAGGGTTCTTGTGGACTTGGGTTCCTATTGTTGAGGGGGTCTTCAGAGACGCCCCACTGGGTACGTTGCTGAGTGTACAAGGAGAAATGTTCTTTATGTCCTGACTTCTCTTCGTATTCAGGTTATTCTGCGAAGGCTGAGACACCGCTTCTGCTGGGCTAACGTCAGGTGGTTTAGGAGTTTCCACGATCTGTTATGAATGAAGATAATAATTGGTAAAACTATAAGTGATGGAATGAAAAGCACACTTATGTGCAGATGGGGGACACTTGACCTCAGTTCAAGATGCCCTTAAAGATAACCCCTACCACTACTGCAGAGACATACATGAGGACTATCCAACATCTGACAAGTGGTCTATCGAGGGGTGATCTCAATCTAGGTATAAAATGCTTCAGGAAAGACCAACCCAAGAATAAGGAACTAAGTATCTTAGAAATATCTACGAATGAAAACTAGTAGAATATCAACGTACCTTATGCGAGAACAAGCATTTATCTCCCCTGTAACAGGAACCGTTGGAGGCGAAGTTGTTACATGGATACTTGAAGAGTTGGTGATCAAATGGACAATCATCACCTTTCAAGCACTGTTGGAGTGCAAAAAACTTACATGGCTGTGAGAAGTAAATGATGGGTCAGAAAACGGACAAAAGAACTATTAGGTGAAGAGTTATAACATGCAACCAAGGTCCTCCCTGGGACATATTTTAAACAAGAGATTAAAGGACTAATTGCTTGAAATCTACGATTAAAAGGTATTTCGTAGAAGATTGAAATGATTATACCTGGGATTTCGTCAATGGAGTTGTATCGTGCGAAAATTTGCAAGAATCACCCTAATAAAAAAACAGTTCAAAAAAATGTTAGACAACATAGAAAAGAGATGCGAAGAGAAAAATAAGAGATAATGATGACTACCTTCTGACATCTTCCTTTAAGATAAAATTCGCAATACTTTGGTGCTTTTGGTTTTGAAATTGGTGGTTCAATTCTCAACCTCCTGACTCCCTGTTCTTTCCGCGTTTGTGCTCTCTTTTTTCTCTCGTTCATCTACGTTTCAGATTATATTACAGAATTAGCATAAGATATCAAAGCAAATTGAGTCAAGTTCTATGATATGAAACTGATTTAGCTTGTGCTCGTAAGCTGGAGATAGGTTTACACTAAACTAATCAACATAAACACAACTAGCCAACACCAGCAAAAATAAAGTAAAAGAGAAAATGAGATACCTTTTTCTTTGCTTTTCTTTCTTTACTAAGAACTCTTGATCTCTTTTCACCTGCTTCAGTGTCCTGCAACTAATAACCAACATCAAAATGCATTACTTTAGGTAAGTAAAGATTACTATCACAAAACAGATTCATAAACTATGAAAAAGGACGAGTAAACCAATCAGATATATATGGTAAAGATCATATGCTAGTACCTTCTTTGTTGTTTCAGCCACTTTGGCTTCACCATTTTCCTTTCCACTGGTTCTTGCATCTCGCAACCAATCATCCTCATAACCCAGTTCGAGTATTCTATTACAAAACCCTACCTCTTTTGCTGTTGCAGCCACTTTGGCTTCACTATTTTCTCTTCCATTATTCCCTGCTTCTTGCAACCGATCATCCCCATAACCTCGTTCAAGATTTCTATCACTCAAACGTAACTTTTTTGTTGTTGCATCATCATTATCAATTTCCTTTCCCCTATTTCCTGCTAGCAAATCATCCCCATAACCCCGTTTGAGATTTCTATTACCAATCCCTAGTGCGTAATCTCTATCAAGTTTCTCCTTGTTCTTTTTCATCTGAATTTTTTCCTGAGTACAAGTTGTTGACCTATGTTTTTCATCAGCTCATGTATCTTCCTGATGTTCACTCTCGATCTCATTCTCCTTCATAACTTCATGATGAATCTGGTCTTTGCCACAACTATTTTCTTCATTCGACACAAGATCCTCAGGTATTAAATCGACTAATTCATTACAGAAACCTAAACTATCGGGAGTTTCATCGTCTTCAATATCAATATCAGTGGGATAAACTGGTTCCGTCAAACCCATCTCTTCCCGTGGACGTTCACCTGCCACTTCGTTCACAACAGTCCGCTCAGAAGAAGAACTTCGCACTTGCATATCTTTTGTATGTCTAATTGGTTCCAAAACTTCGCCGCTATGTGTTCATCATCAACAACTTTGATCTCATCAACATTCCCTTTTTGTGATTCCTCTATCATATCACAACCATTCATAACTAACAAAGAACCAACTCATCTACATTCATCAAATCTTCTACTCGTAAAGGTTCAACATTTGTATAACTCAATAATTTATTCTCGATTGAGCAATTCACACTCTCAATTAACAAATTCTCATTCTCAACTGAATAGTCATCGACACTTATATCATTCCCAATAGATAATTTCTCACTCTCGCCTAAAACTTGTTCAGCATTCTTATCTTTTATAAATTCTTTCTCTGAGTCATTTCTTCGAACACCTAGATAACAAAACAAAACATTAAAACCAACAAAAAACCCTAATGAAATCTTGCAAAAATGAACATAATTCAAGCAAAATTGATCTAAATTAAGATTAGTAAAGTGAAATTAAACATAAGAAAAGAAAAGGGTCTGATGCAAATACCTGAATTTAGGGCATCAGAAACGACTGGAAGAGAATTCTGAGACTCTTGATCAACAGCACATAAAGAGATGATTTTGAGAAGAGTATCGACTGTTTTACTCTTCAGATGAAACGAACGCCTATGAAGAAACCCAGACTGAATTGCTTCTCCCATTGATTGAAATCAGGATTTTGATTAAACTCTTCGATATAATCTAAACTTCATCATCATCTTCTCCTTAAACCCAAAGGCCGAAGGTCTAAAACCTCTTGACGGGTCCTGTTTCCTTTCTCTTGGAACTTTCTAATAAGCGGTGCTGTTTTAACTTTTAACTTTTAACTTTTAACTTTTAACTACTCCCCGAATTATGAAACTGGTGTAAACAAGGTGTAAGCTGATCTAAAAGTGACAAGGGGTACAAAACATTAGTCAAACTCACCGGGAGGTGACAAAAAATAATAAAAATTTGTTATATTTCTATTTGTATTTACTTGGCTCAATTTATTAATTTTAAATAATATTTTTAAATTATATTGGAATATAAGGCTGTCAAAAGTGGTAAAGGGGTACAAGTTCTATGAGTAGAGTAGACTCGGTTAACATGTTTCGACAGCGTCACAACATTTATGTAAATATGATAGAATCATCTCAGGGAACCTATAACTGTTGAACTTAGTGGTGAAGTGAAAAATAATCGTTTTGCATTGCAAATGTAAGATATATCGATACTTATTTCTTAATATTAAATCAAACCAATAATAAATAAAAATATAAAGAAATTTTGTGCGTTCAAAATGAATCCAAAGGATCATATAACTGAACATCAATAGATTCATAAAGAAAAGGTATGGCTAGATTAGAATGATTCACCCTTTCTTATCATACCAAGCCTGTCCACCATTAATTAAAATAAACTTAGATTAATATGGGGTAAATTTTACGACTGTATTTTATTAGGCTTTTTTTAGTTTGTATATGTTTTTCTTTTCAGTTTACCCCAACATCGCAATTGGTTTCATCACACCCATATATTTTAATTTTTTCTACTGATATTGATTGATAACACGATATTATTTCCGTCAAAAAGCCAACGATATAATCACGAGATGGTAATGAATTTGTCACTGTAGATACATGGATACCAAAATCTCATAATTCACGACTGTTTGACCATAACAAAGAATCAAAGATGTTGATTGATACCTTTTATTTGATCGTGTTTGGGTGGAAAAGTATCATGCTTTTGGCACTGCCTCGGTATTTACCAATTTATTCATAAACCTAGATCCTTCAAGAAAAAACTAGATCCTTCTTGCACCTTAATAAACCTAGATCCTTCAAAAAAAACTTTAAAATTTATATACAGAAAGTAGGTTACACCTTATAAAAGGGCACATCAATGATACGGGCTCCAAAATATTTATCAATGAAAAAAAAGGCAAATCTCATCGCACAAAGACAAAGCCTATCATAAGCCCCTAATCTATAGTGAGTGAGTATTTGGCTCAGAATCCACGGATACGATCTAGACCAACCGTATATTTGTGGGTGGATGGCTGGACTGTCCATTAATGGGTTAAATACGGATGGGATTTTTAAAATCCGAAAGGATTATAGATTGGCTCCGGATGCAACTAACTATTAACCAAATCCAAAAATGGACATTCGAAAGATTCTATTCTTATAAATTCTTTTCACAAAATAATCGATAACACTGACGCCAGTAGCATCACAAGGTAGATAAAACAATAGTATGTGTCATTCGGGTTGAGTAAACTGTTAATCGTGTGAGTATAAGTTCCACTTCAGCTTACCTCCTGCCCATGCCTGCCACGCTAGTGGATGCCAATATAATTTTGGAGTGTACTAGTCCGTTGGTGCTTTTTCTTTTTATCTTACATGAATTTTGGTGCATCTCCATGCTAAGCTAATTGATAAGAATCCGAATTAAAGCTCAAAATATATCCAACAAATTATAAGAAAGAGTCTGAGATCAGCCCTCGTTAAATCAAATTATAAGAATCCGAGATTAGGGTACAAAACATCAATCTAGTTTATTTATTTTAAAATAAAATCATCAATCTAGTTTATTGCTTTTCTATTGAACAGATATAAGGAAAACATTCTCAAAACTAGAGTTTACTATTAAATTCCAAATTTAAAACATTCAGATTATTTATTCTTATATGCTTAAATTGATATCGTATCCGACAAACCTGAATTTTGTTTTTTAACCTCCAAACTAAAAATTCTTCGCTCGTTTCTGTTTTTTCTTATTTAAACTCAAGGTTGTTACATACCGGATTTCGGTTCATACCGGTCGAGAGTGATACACTGGTACGCCGGTATATCGGGGAAACTTCGATTTATATACCGACGAAATATGCGTCCATATATTTTATACCTATAGTTTTATAAATATATTTCAAAACGTTATAACAAATGTTTTTTCATACGAAATATATAGATCCATAAATTCCATATATAGTTCAAAGTTCAAACAGGAAACACAAGATAAACAACAACAACTTCAAAGTTCACCGTCTAAAGTACTAATTAAACAACCATATTACAATTTTAATCAAAATCATTAGATTCATTATAAATATCATCACAATTATTCACCAAGTTTTGATAACACGCAAACTCATTTAATATACGGAAGCTTTAACCAACTAGAGACTGCATATCTGTTTCAGGCCTCTAAGTTACTCGCAATCTAAATTAGCTTCAATGTTTGCAAGAAACTCTGTCCAGACTTACACAAACTCATACAACAAAGTCCGTGTTGTACTGAACTTCTAAACTTTCCTTAAAAGCTTCGGCAAACACCCACACAGACTATGGTCAGCCGTGTTAACAAACTTACTTAAGAACTGGTCACCCAGGCCTATCTACAAACACTTTGTGTTCATTTTGTTGATGCTTCAGAGATGAATTCCCTCTTGATTTCTAAGACCATTCTATCTCCTTCCCTGCATTTCAATTCACATATAAAACAAAACCCATTCTTCTAAAATCATTCAGGACTCAAAAACAACTTGTTTGTTCATCACCAACAACCCATGGCAGCAAACGCTATTTCTTCCCTGTTCAGGGTTAGCTTAAATGAAACAACATTCAGATGTGCAACAGTCAGTTTTTAGCTTAAATGAAATCAACATTTTGGAAGCTACCCAAACTAACACATCTCCTGTAAATTCAAATCCATACGGTTACAAATTGGTAGAATACTAGGCAACCCGAAATGTTTTTGACTGATATTAAAGAAAAGAATCTTCTAGAAAAATTCATAGAATTAGAAGAACTTTTCTTTTTGGACGAAATGATAAAGGAGTACCCGGAGACACATATACAAAAACTACGTATAGAAATCCACAAGGAAACGCTACAATTGGTCAAGACACATTCACTTAACACAAAATAATTCATTCATCAGCATTTCCTGTAGACAACAACCATAAATTCTGTTCAAATTCAAACCCAGTCAGTACTTTCTAACTATCAATTCCATCTCAAACTCAACCAACACTTGAATTGCTCTGTTCTTGCTGCCACAGTTCTTTAATTCATTATAACTGCCATTCAACTCAATTCCAACATACCCATTTCATTCAATCAAACCTAGACTCTAAATCATCCATCTATTTTATGAAATTTGGTGGCAGCAACATCTTAAAAAATCAAACAGAAAAGAAACAAAAGAAGGTACATACTCTTTCAATGTCAGCAGACTCTTTCCAAAGAAGAACAACAATACTATCAACCATGAAATCTTAACAAATCAAATAGAAAAGAAACAAAAGAAGGTACATACCTACAGATTTGCTTTTGGAGCTGCGTGAAAACTGAAGAGAGGCAAGTTTCCTTTCTAAAACGAAGATTAGAGAGTGAAGAGGGATTAGTTTTCATTTCTGTTTGAGGAATCTATAACGTTGGATTAAAAAAAATTCTCATCCAACGGTCAGAAATCCATCTCGGGAATTTCGGAAAATTTCGTAAATTTCGGCCGAAATTTTGGTTTTTGAAAATATCGGCGAAATTTTCGCTGAAATATCGTTTGGCGGTAACCCTTAATTTATTTCGGTTTCACACCGAAATCCAAAATTTCGACGAAGTTTCGTCCATTTCAACTGAAATTAACTACATAGGTTAAACCTAATTGAATCACCAGCACCCTAAACAGGCTCTTTGGAAAACCTTGAGTTAAGTTTTCTCCAACGTCTCAATCTCTATTTAATCCCCAAATCTCAAGTTGTTTGCAAAGACTTATTAGCCCTTTGCCACCATCTCAATTTGTATTCCAGCTAAAATCTAAATCACCCTAACCTGTTAAACAAAAAAACAAAAATAAATAAATAAAAAATCACCCTAACCTTTAGGAACAAAAAAATATATATAAAAAAATCTGCATGAGCTAAAATAAAAACCCACTTCTGTTGTGACTCTCTTCTAGTTAGGCCATAAAATTACTTATAAACATCAGTAAATGCAATAAATGCATATGATTTGATTGATACAAATTTTATTCTTTTGAAAAAATGATTAACCCATGATTCTAATTTCCATGAAATACTTTTCCAGCATAAAACATGAAGTCTAGATTATAAGCATCATCTCAAAGATCTTCTCTTGAATATCGTCTTAAGTTACTGCAATTTGGCTTGGAGCAGCATGAGGTTCAAATGATTCTAGAATGGGCCCTTAATAGTTGAACTTACAAATCCACCCATTCAAAGCCCATATAGGAATGGACGCGTTAGTTAACCCAAAGTACCCTAATTTTTATATTGTTTTTTATTTATTTATTTTTTAAATAAGGCTTAAGTGCACTTTTATATTTTTAACAATAGTTTGATCCAAAATTAGTGATTTAGTTCCAAAGAAAGATTTTAATTTGTTATTACTTTTTTTATAATCACCCAGAAACACAATAGTTTGTTGCTTAGTTATTACGTTTGAAGTATCATAATCGACACCCTACGTGTATAAGAATAGTTGATTTTGTATTATGATTGTTTTTGATTCATTAGAGAAAAATTATGACAATCAAGGAGTTAATTACATACAACAGAACTTTAATAAATTTATGACCTCGTTAAAACTATAAAATTTTCTGATCCCAATATAATTTGGATAAATTAAATTTTAATTCGATAAATTAATAATTTTATTAAAATAATAATTTTTTTTAGTTTTACTGTCTATAAATTGCATGTGATTATCAAGTTCATACATGTACTTGTTGGTTTTCTTTGCTCGATTGTTTTGTTCTTTTAACTGTGAACCAACTCTAAAATATCTGACGTTTAGAAATAAAATCTACACGTTTAAACTTTAGTTGGATGCATAACGATTTCCTACCGACCAATACATTTTTAAGCATAGGTTTATTGATGAAATGATTAGAAGAAATGATGAGGAATATCTCATCTGCTCAGTGTTGGGAAATAAAATAGGAGCGACACGTGTAAGACGATTAAGAAAGAAACAGTGAAGTTAAGAAGGACGAGAAGCACACAATCAAAGCCATATTAAAGTAGCGGAAACGGGACATAAGTGACAGACTGAGCAAATCTCTGCACGATTGACACGTAAGATCGGGAAAGTAATATCACACTGATCGAAGCAGACAGCATTAAATGCATATGGAACGAGAAAGGAAGAATAATGATGAGCATGGAGCGGGAAAGTAAGGTAATAATTACTTTACTAACACATATGATCGGGACGAAGTCGATATTCAAGGAGTGAAGAGCACGTGTAAACCATGCAAGGAACGCACCAAAGAGAAAACATGACATGTCAATCTTATAAACATCCCGATCCTAATATAATAAGAAGAACGATAGTGGGTATCGGGACAAGTGGGACCCGCTACTATAACTATAAATAGAAGAGAGCATTCAACGAGGAAGGGGTCGAAAAAATTAGAAGGAGAAGGGGGAAAAGAAGACTAAGAAGATCAGAAGAAAAAAGGTTAGTAGGTACGTAAGATGGATGATCCAAAGAATAGAACATTCATGATAAAATTTCTTGCTTTTAAGAGATGTAGTTGAAATTGTACTTTTGATCATATTTCTAATCTATCCGCCATTGAATTGTAAAAATATTTATCAAATTGTTATTTCTTAAAATGATTCTATGTTCAGTTCATTTATTAAAATCTTAAAGTTAAATATGCAATCTTCAAATCATTGGTTGTTAATGTCAATGGGAAAATTGACATAAACAATTTGGCGCTAGAAACAGGGAATGGGTTAAAGGATTTATCCTACCTGTTCTTTAAAAATGAATTTGATGCTGCATTAAAAACGGAAATGGTAATCTAGTTGAAAAACAAAGTTTTTACAGTTAATTGCGTATGTTTAAATGTTTGGTCATAAAACATATTTTTAGAAGATGATAAATCTAGTTTCTGTCACTTTATTTTTCTTTAAGTAATCTGTTGTAAGAATATTTGGCTAACTTTTAAAAGGTTATTAGAGATCAAGAGGAGAAAATAAATTACCAGCAAATCCAGAAGCAAAATGTCTCAGGCAGACTCTGTGAATCAAGACAGTAATGATGGACAAACTTTCAGACAAAGGGAAGCTGAGACTGATTCAGAACAACAACAGAGTAATATGGGAAATCATTCACCAATCCAATACCTAACACCAAATGCCTTATCACAAAATCAGTTCTCACATCACGAGAACTCAGGAAATAATGTTAATTATCTTCAAAATCTGATACGGGAAATGGATGAAATAAGGAGAGAACAAAGGATCAATCAGGGTAGAATTGAATTACTAACCAGAGAAAATCAAGTTTTAAAAGATGCAATTCGACGTGAACAGAGGCAGGTTGCAACAAGATCACGAAGTCCAGAAGTAATTTCTGAAAGACGAGCACTCAGAAACGAAAGACAAAATCAGGATCAGAGGATGGTGTTAGCAGGACATCATCACGAGCCAGAAGGCAGAGAGAAAATCAGGAAATCCAATATACACAATGGCAAAAATGTATTGAAGCCATGGAACAAATGAAGGAGGAAATAAAAGGACTGAAAAATAAAGAAGGAGGAAGAATAGAAGAAGTGCTAAAAGAGGCTAGGCGTACGCCGTTGGCTCAACGATTAACAAATGTTCCACTACCAAGAGAGTACAACATCCATGTATTTGAATGTTACGATGGAACGAAGGATCCAACCTCACATTTAAAATATTATAATCGAGTGATGTCACGGTGGGATGGTCATGAAGCAATTATGTGCCGTTGTTTTCCTTCAAGTTTAACAGGTTCAACATTATTGTGGTACGATAGATTGCCTGAAAGTTCCATTGAGTGTTAT
>JAJJMC010031179.1:604585-616291 GCA_023531435.1 Papaver californicum | reverse complement strand
GATTTCTACTGAAAACGGGAAATTAAAGAACGAATTTCACAAGATTTATACTAAAAAGGATATTGAAGAACGAATTTCTCAAGATTTCTTCTGCACACAAAGGAAATTTCAAAAAGAAATTGGTTAATTTCTTTTTCTTCTTCTCTTAATATCTCCGTTTCTCAAAGCAGAAGTTCAAGAAATTGGTAAGGATCTTTATGGTCTTCTTTATGAATCAGCGAGTTGATTCTTTTACTTACATTTTGTATTTTTAGTCTTGAGATTATAATCGAAAAATGAGTTTGGTCAGAAAACAGGTTACCAATTAGAGTAAATTAGTGGATAATTGGTTTGAAGCATCAAAGTAGGTGTTTTTTTGATTTTTCTGATCTTACAAAAATATGGGTTATCACTCTTAGTGAGGAAATTGTGTTCTTTCAAGTCAAATCTTGTATTCAATTTAATGTGCTTTTCTGATTTCAGTTTGTATAAATTTGTTTTTGTTTCCGCAGGATGTTGATTGCATATGGCGCACAACCAACGAAGATTTCGACGATACACTTGTTCTGGAAACCATGAATGTCCTGCATGCAATTATCGAGTACCGGGTTGTGTTCAAAGTTGTTCTTATGCTCCACTATTTTTTGATAACGGAAACGATGAGGCTATGCGTGCTTCTTTTGCTGTTTTTGGTGAGAGTAGATTCGAGTTACAGCAACGACCATCAGCCAATGTCGAATGGATAAGGAACCGCACAATTTTGTTTGAAGCTGATGCTAGAGAATACGAACCTGTGTATGGCATAACTGGGATTGCATTATCACTTCACAAGAAACTTCTTGCTGCCAGTTCTGAGCTTCATTATCTTACTCTACAATACCCGGGTGTAGTTGATGTACCTTCTCCATATGAAATTAACTTACTGATGCCGAACCAACAACATTATTGTCTAGGATCCACAGAATGTCCAGGATGCAATTACCTAGTTACAGGCTGTCCAGAAAATTGTTTTTATGGTCCTCTGTTTACCTTTGATAGAGTGCCAGATATGGCTCATGTTTTTAGTTTCCTTGGTGCGACTGTATTTCAGTTACAGCCGCCACAACAGTTAGCAGATGTCATTCGGAGAAGAGCCATAAGGAAACACACAATGCTTTTTGAAGCTAATGCTAGAAGACACGACGAGTACTATGGCACAACTGGGATTGTATTATCACTTCATAAGAGATTGCGTGTTGCTGCTCGAAAACTTAAAATTGCTAAACAACAGCTGGGTGCTGAAGATGAAATTTATTGGACGGAGTTGGACGAACAGCTCAATCAAGTAGTACCCTGGTGATCCTTATCAATTTACTCTGATATCCCTTTTGTTCTCCTTTTGTCTGGTTTAGAGTAGAACATTCCAGGGTGGTATGAAAGTTGGACTTCTAGGTACATTAGCTTGTTACAAAATCTGTGACAAAAAAGTTGAGAATCAAGTGATAAATGAGGCTTAATATGACAGTAGATTACCACTGTCTTCATATGTCCCAATTTCTTCTCGTTATTTGTTCTAAATTGATGCATGTGCTGTGTACTTGGATATTCCCTGGATGTTATTCTTTTCTAGCAACATGTCTGACAGTAGATTTCCAGTTTTTTAGAAAATGCTGTTGTTCTTCTGCAATCGAATCGGCACTCAGTATACTTTATGAAACATATCAATATAATTAGTTCTCTAACAAATTGCAACTGAATGCACTAGTTTTTTCATACAACCATCAAACAAAAATGTTAAAAGTAACAACCGTCGCCGAATGTGAGAACCTTGTCATCCAAATCACTGGAAGTAAACCAACTTAGTAGAAAAGGAAGTTTTTTAGCAGTAAAATGTACTATGCACTAATAAAAATAAGATCATTAAAGAATCATAATTAACATTTTTCGATAAAAAGAAGGAAAAAACAAAACAAAACAAAATACTAACCATTCAAACTACTTGCAGGTATTAGATTACTTACCAACAATTTCCTTCTTTTCCTATCAGGCCGTTCACATGCAAAAACGCGTTCCATCATTCTCTGTGTCCAAGTTGCTATTTCCTTCATCTTATAGTCATCTGACTCCAGACACTCTCGTAAAAAATCAGCATAAAAGGCTCTGTCCTTGAATAATTTTTTCACACTCGGACCTAATGCATGAGCTAGGTCCCCCATTGCTGCGACTGCAGCTTTTGAAATACTTTCTTCCCTCATCTTATCTCTGAACACCAATTCAATAACTTGCAGGAGATGACCAGCATGAGGCAACATAATCTCTGGCTTTGAGTTCTTTAACCCCCGGAGGATTCCAGAGTATGCATCGAAGATTCCACTCCTTATCTGGTTGCATAATTCATTTTCTCCTCACTCTCTGGGTCCATCTTAACACAAATCTCAGAAGCCACCCGAATCATTGGCATTGCATAGGGGAGATACTTCTCAAAGTGTTCACCAATTGCAAGTGCCATATTTCCAAAACAGGAAAATAGAAGGGGTGTCACAGATGGATGCTTTACACCACAGGGAAAGTAAGCGAGAAGATGGGACATGATACCATGGCAGAAGGGTAGGATCTTGTCATTCATAGCACAGCAAATATCACTCACAACCTCCACAGATACGGCAAAAACCTGGTAGTCCTTTAAATTCTGAATCCCATTTCCAAATACTTGTAGAATCTTGGCATGCACTTGCCGAATTCAGGACCTGTGGCATAAACTAGTGCCCTGATAGAAAGCATGGCTTCTCGGTGTACTATATAGCTGCCAGAAGGCGCACACCCAAACACCTCGAGTAATAAATTCATAATTTTATCCAAATTCTGAAGAATAAGAACTTTGGTATCATCTGAAGCACTCAACATGAGGATGCGTTTCTTGAGTGCACCGCAGATGACTGCTAGTTGGTTCCCCTTCTTTTCTCTATCATATGCCGATATGATCTGTAGATCCATAGTTTGGGACAACTTGATCATAACAACGCTTAAGAGCTCAGAAACTGAGTTTAGTGAATATAATCCTTTTTTTGGCTACAAACAGAAGAGGAACAAAATCAATCTTATGTACACATTTATATATGAATTCAGCCAAACAAAAGTTATGCCGAGCATTTCCAAAATGTAAATCAACTTCAAAAACAGGATGTTAACCAAGATAAATTGCAGAAAACACACTATGTTTCCAAATTAAGTGCAAGGAAAGCAAAAAAGAAACCATTCTAACTATTACTTTTGCAGGTGTTAAGATTACTTACGAATAATTTTCTTTTTTTCCAATCAGGCCTTTCACTAACTAAAGCTTTCAACGAGACTAAACTGCTTATATGTGGAATTGCATCTACTATCGGGTTATCACTGTATCCAATGTGTTGCATAATTCCATGTTTTGGATCATAACAAACGAACTCACCGCTTTTCCAAATTAAAAGTTCACCACCTTTTGTAATAGAGAGTGGAGTAATAGTGCGATTAGTAGTAGGGACACTGAACTCCTTGATCCAACTCCAAGTATGACACTCTCGCCCGTTCACATCATTACCTGCAGTTCGCTTTCTTAATAGCCATATGTCATCTTTGAACTGATCCCACAAACGTTCCACAACACATAAGCATCCGTCCAGTTCAAAAAACTTGAGGTAGGGAACCATTTCCTTTATAGCAGGTGGCAAGCTGATAAATTCGCGAAAGCTTTCGTCAGCTACATTGAAGGCCACAATTTTCCTATCATGACACAACCAATAAATTTCTCCAGTCACAAAGATACCCTTTTGTAAGAAAAATGGATATTCAGTATCACCTTTGTCTCTCCATCCACAATCATATGTACCACCAAGAGTATACACTTGGACCCGTTTTACAGCATTGGCTCCCGAAATTCTAACAACCTTGTATTCATTAGTGGAATGATTGTAACCAAATCCGGTACACCCATACATGTGAGAATCCATCAGTTTTGGAAGACACAAGTACTCTTTGGTGATGGGGTTACAAATAGAGATAGGAAAACCATCAGTTCTGTAAGCAGAACAAAGCAACCCGTCGGTTCTGGAAGCACAACAATCAACCCATTGCAAGAACCAACAATAACTTCCGAGTTGTTATGGAAATTATTTTGCGGTATGTTTAACAATCCGTCCTGCTTTTCGATATTATCACCGTACTCGTAATAAAAAACTGAATAGTAGAGCATTAAAGGACCATTAACTAGCAAAAGGAAGCCGCAGTCATGAAAAATAAGGATCTTTAAGAATACTCAACCATGCTTTGCAAACTAGTTTACAATCTAAGATTGATTGAATAGGTAATCGGAAAAATACCTGGAATGCAACATCATGTGGTAATAGCTTCTCCATTCCGGAATCTCCCTTAGCTTTTCAAAACTCCGGTGAGGATGCAGAAGAACAATACTGGTATATACATGAGAAACTTATATACTTAGTTGAGAGAATCATAGTGAAACATGGAAACTATTTGTGAGTGATTCTACCCACACAAGAAAACCGACTTCAATCAAAACCCTAAAAGAAAAGAATGAATTGGAAATTTGGACTCGTACCAGGGTAGCATTCGTGATTGGTAAATGATGCGGTAATGTCCACGTGTGATTGGTGACGATGTGGTGGAGTCTACACGTGATATGTTACTACGTGTTATCAAACTTGGAAAATTATCTTAAATAATTTGATATATTCATTTAATTGGTTGATTAGTTAACATACGGTCTCATTATCCTATATAATTAGAGTCTCAACCCCTCATTATATAATTCTCTACATTAAATCAATAGTGAAAATTAAAATGTTACATATAAATTCGTTAAAGAGTGCACCAAATCGAACTCGTTTAATAATATCTAACTTGATGATTTTTGTGTTTTTATTAGGTAAATTTATCTAGAGAATGGTTTGTTGTAAACTATCTATTCGTTTATTTTTGTATCTTTTGAGGGTTCTATCTGAATCTAATCCAAATTTCTTCAAAGTCAACACCGTTCCTCTCCTCAAACCCCTTCACAACTAAGCTTGCTTCGTATATGGGTTGTAAGTTTCCATCTTCAGTTTTGATTTTGTACACCCACTTGTTCTTCAGAATTTTTTGGTTTTCTTGCTTGTCAGCCAACTGATAAGTGTCATTCTCATTCAAACAACTCATCTATTCTATTATGGACTTCAACCATTTCTTACTCTCAGGAACATGAAGAGCTTCTTCATAGGATTCTGGTTCACCTGCATCTGTGAACATCACATACTTATGTGGTGTATACTTTATTAAAGGTATCCTGAGTCTGCTGGATCTTCTCAACTCAGCTTCTGGTTCTTGTTCACTTCTTGCTCACCATGGCTCGCTAGAACATCCTCATGAGCTTCATCTTCATGATTGTGTCCTTCTTATCCATTACCATCAACACCATCATCATGTTGTTCAAGAGAAGGAACAACTGGATTTGGATCCACGATCATGTCGTCTTGAAGCTTTGGCATCTCAATCTTTTCAAAGTCTTTAATATATCTTCAAGGAATATTGCATCCATGCTTCTGATAACCTTCTTATCAACTGGATCCCAAAATCGGTAACCAATCTTCTCTGTCCCATAGCCTAGGAATACACACTGCTTCACTTTATTATCAAGCTTTGATCTCTAATTTTTTAGGATATGAATAAATGCCTGCAACTAAACACTCTCAAGTGATCATAAGAACGCTCTTTGTCTAATTACCTTTTAGCGGAAAATATTTGATGTGGATAAGTTTTGGACGTGGGCACGTGGGACAAATAGCAAGGCATTGTCATTTGGACTAGTTTTGTTAACGGTTTTTAACTAATTCAACTCCTCATTTTCTAATCCTAATATACCGTTCCTAACTCAAAAGAATATTTACATCCTTAATTAACGTTGATATATACGACTAAAATTAAGAAAATAAAAAACATGACCTTAACATAAACTTTTAAAACGAACACCGAAGAAAAAAAGAATATATCTTTCCCATGTTAGTTAGGATTCTTCAAGTACCAGAAGCAATTTCTTGATCTAAACAGTTCACAAAAAAAAAAAACCTCTGACAGATTAGACTTTAACGGGATATCTAATAAATTAACATGTATGATATTTTATTTGATGAGTAATCAAATAACTTAGTAAGATTATTTTTTTTCTTTTTCGCCAATAGTGTGTTTTTATAGTTTAGATCATAGATTCCTCAGAAACAAGACGTCAATCATCACTGAGTAAAGATGAGACTTTGATGACAAATGCGTGAAGTCTAATAATACTACTAGACATCAAATATTTCCCCCCGTTTAGTTGTATCTTTCCTGAATTAACACTGTCACACAAGGAAAAAGATGTGACATCTTCTTACTGTTACCATCATATGATTTGATATACAAGTCGAGGAACTCCATTAAAAAGGGAAAGTGGTAATCAAGCCACCCCTAATCTGTCTAGTCTGAATCAATGGACATGTATAATATTGGTCTCAAAAAAAAGGCTGACCCGGAAATGAGAAAAGGTTTTCCAGATTTCTGCTGATGTTTAATCGTGGATCTCTGAAGCAATGAAGCCGCGATAAGGAAGAAACTGGACATATTCAACGCCACTAAGAAACAAACAAACAAAAGAAGTCGAGGCAGGAAGCCAGGATAGTTTCATTTGGAATCATTCATATACCTGGGATTCCATCATGTGATGGCAGTCGAATTATGGGTTACACCTAAATATGAATATGGAGGGTGTAGTTGTACAAAATTTAACTACCAAATCTAAACATACATCCATAAATAAGTAAATAATCTAATGAACTAACATATAGTCATACACATAAGAGAAATACGTGGCTCGGTATGATGACCTACGTTAGGTGGGTTTAAAATTTAAATTTAACCTGGACTAAGACTTGGTGAATTTTTTCTTAAAATGAAAAATTTAGGTAGTGGACCTAAGGTCTTGACCTGAAATTTAGCCCCGGTTAGCCCTCTCATAGGTCTGTCACCGCCACGGGGTAAAACACTTGATATTACTTTAGGAAGATGTACTTTACAAAATGGTTGAGTTCAGTATTTATAGACAAAATGGATTACACATCAAACTACGGTGTTGGGCAACTGTATCCCAGTTGTTGTAGTTTGTTCGGGAGCACGGTTCGAATCTCTTGATATTTTGCCCCGAACCTCTTTGTGTTTTCGTGGATTCTCTCGATATGCTATTCTTTGCCCCGACTCGTTCTGGACACGATCCGAGATGTGAATGATTTTCTGTTCTTTTCTTGATCACGACCCGAAGTAAGGCGTGTATGTCGATTCTTATCAGGCGCATTAAATGTTTCTGATCACATCATGCGTGCTCTGTTATCTCATTTAATACGTTGTCTTCCCACTCAAACTTGGCCATTGATCTTCTATTTTATTTTTCTGTGCCCTGGCTCCAAATTGATGTGATAAATATCTCATTTACCGCATTAGACCAAGGAAACTTTTCTAATATTTCGTTTTTATTTTAATATTATAATCTCCTGTTCTAAAATGTTAGATGTGTCCTTAGAGCAACTGCAGCGGTTGGACCAGACCATCGACCAAATACCAAATCTGTTTGGTCGTTTAAAAAAAAAAACGCAACGAGAACATGAGTAAATATGGTATTACGCTGTTGTAAATAAGCGTTAATTATCAAACGCTGTACTAAAGTAACGTATATTACACAGACGTTTTACTGTACAAGCGTTATGTTTTTGACGTTCATTTAGGTTAGCGTTTATAATATACGTTGCTGTAGTGAAGCGTTATATACTCAAAACGTCACTTTACTAAAGCGTTATCTAAACGTTACCATACTGAAGCGTTTTGATATAAAACATAGAAAAACGTCCTAGTAAAGTAGCGTCAACACTCAAACGCTCTTCTAAAACAGCATTTCAAAAAAAAACGCCCACATATAACAACGTTTGATAGACTAAACGTTGGTGCAGAGGACCGTTATTTTTGAAAACGCTTTTTTAATACGACGTTTCAAAAACGCTGTTCTTAATAAACGTTTAATACGACGTTTCAAAAACGCTGTTTTAGTACAACGTTTCAAAAACAACCTTTCAAAAACGCTGTTTCAATACAACGTTTCAAAAAGAACGGTTCAAAAACGCTCTTTTACTACAACGTTTCGAAAACGCTGTTCTTTATAAACGTTTTGGTAGACGTTTTTCAGTAATGACGTTTGTTTTTTTAAACGTCCTCGTATAATGACGCTTCCCCAAAACGTTGTTTTACATTGGCGTCAGACTATATCTGTTTTGGACCATTTTCTTGACTAAACATGATCGAATACTGTTCAATTTTGGGACCAAATACTACATTTAGTCGTCCGTTGCGGCTCACAAAATAGGACCAAAGACCATTTCTGGTGTTTACTCTTTGGTCTGATCGTCCACTGCAGTTGCTCTTAGATATATCTCTCCACCACATAGGGATTGCACAAACCTCTGCCTCCTCCATCTGTCCCACAAAAAGTAATATTTTCATGAAACACCATTCGTCGATACATATGCGTAAACTATGACTGTTCACAAAAATATGTATAAAAACAAAAACAAAATACTTGGCAATCAAGCACAACTCTTAATATTTGACCAAAAGACAAACTGCCTCAACTTAAATCTCCTAATTAAACCTAAGGAAACATAAACAGAATTTAATGACAATATTTGTACAAAGAGTATCCCCAGCTTCAACTTACTTTCAATTTATCCTCTTTGGCCTCAGAGGAACCTTGAATTTCTGGCAAAGACAAATAACACAATTTGATCAACCGAGTCACAGAGAAACAAATCAAACTGATGAGTAGCGATAAGAGACAGTCTCCAGCTTTGTTTATTATAAGACGATATAATCACAACGAGCAAGGAGATCCAGTTAGTCGCTGCAACCGTCCCAACAAGTCTGCCTCTAACATCTGTCTTGTACATCCTTGAATGCATAAGCGATTCCAACCCGAATGTATATGGAATTAGGGAGACTACAAACAGAGCATAAACTTGTACAGGAAGTTTGATTTGGCATCGTCTTGTGTCGGAATCTTGTGTGAACCAGATTCCTTCTTCAGCCAAACAGGATGGTGATATCCCATTAGGTTCTAAAGTCAAGCAGGCACGGCTAGGTGCATGCTGTGTACAAGTAAACAGCGATTCATCAATAGCAATAAGGAAACATTATCATCAACATCATGCTTATTTTGCAATTGCACAGTGAAAAAACCATGAAGTACTAAGAGCAGCTAGGCAGTGAGTTTGAATATACATAGATATAAATGCATATGAGTGCCAAATGTGGGTGTGATGTCGATACTGCAGTTGTAGTCTTACTTCAGTTACATTTGGAGTAAATAATTACTTGCTTACCGTGAGATTGTCATCAATACCAGCACAAAACCCACATCCTGTTTCAAGGCATTTGAAACAGTCCCATGTATCTTCATCTGGTGCTGAAAAATAATTCGGATATTTGTTGTTACCGAAATGGGTGATGGTCTCCAATTTACTACTTACTCCTCCAATTTTATTAGGTGATATCATAAGTGTTGGGGACAAAATGATGTTCGCCCGAAGTGACATCATCACGTCCCGAAGCGACGTCATCATCACGTCCCGATCCCGAAGTGACGTCATCACGTTCCGAAGCGACGTCATCATCACGTCCCGATCCCGAAGTGATGTCATTACGTCCCGAAGTGACGTCATCACGTTCCGATCCCGATGCGACGTCATCACGTCCCGATCCCGACGTGACGTCATCATTTTCCCGAAGTGACGTCATCAAGTCCGATGCCCAACTTGGACCGAACCCCAATTTGGACCGAAGCGACGTCATCATTTTCCCGTAATGACGACATCAATCCCGATGCATCAAGTCAAGAACACGTGGCGGATCCCGTTGACACATGGCGAAACGTGGTGAATCCTCTACGATACATGACGAGCTTAGAAGAATCTCCATCGACACGTGGCGAACCTTGATGACATGTGGCGAAGGGCTTTTTAATAATTATTATCTATTTTATCCCTATAAATACAATTTTAGAGAGAAGAAGAAGGGGACTTTTGGCCCGATGGAGGCTTCCTCTGCTTCATTCTCAACTGTAACCCAGAGATGAATAAAAACTCCAACTTCATTTCCCGTGGATGTAGGCTAATCATGGCCCAACCACGTTAAATCCTTTGTGTTAATTTCATTTTCGTCTATCTTTTATTATCATTTTTGGTTGTTTTTTTCCCATGAGAAATTCGACAGAAACAATTTGGCGCTACAAAGAGGGATTGTGTCAAAGGATTTATCCTACTGATGCATAGATTGATTGGAGCTTCAGAGAGCATCCAGTTTTAAAACAGAAAATGATACAGTTGAATAATGGGGATAGAGTGGAAGAAGAAGCAAACAACAGTTTACAGTCTAACCAAAAACTTTGATTTCATCTCGATTACATGATCTAAAAATCTCATCCATACCTCTATTTCGAACAAAAATTTTGTAGAATTTTTTTCTTTTCAGGATTTCGAATTAAATTTTGGCTAAGAATATCGTTTGATTTTGAGGATTTCGAACTCAAATTTTGGGGGTTTTCTCACAGAATTTTCTTTTTGCTCTTCACACAATTTTGGTTTTCTCGAATTTTGAAACCGAGTACTGTTTCTATTTTGAAACGAAGTATTGTTTCTGTTTTGAAACCAAGTTTTGCTTACAGATTTGCAGCAATTGAATTATGTTTTACAAACCCATTAAATTGATTTTACAACATTAAGCATCATAGTTTCAATTTGATTATGGAATTTTACTCATTAACTTGATTAGCTTTTTTTCATGAATTAATTCCTACAAAAAACGATTTGAATGATTGGGTTTTATCTTGAATGTGAATATGATTGCAGGGAAGGACTTTTGCTTGAGTGAAATCACAGCCAACTTCATGTGGGAATCAACCACAAGATTGCACTTAAAATGCTCGAAAAAACGCCTGAATGATCAAGTTTTCAGAATTGAAAATCTACATTATTCCCGGTCTAATACTACAAGTTTGCTATGGATTCTATGAGGAATTTAGAGTAATGGGTCAATGGAATTTTGGCTGGAATCTACTCAAGCCTGATGGTGTTTAACTGTAAACTCAAGCTCCCAACTCTCAAAATTTGCACCAAATTTTCAACTCTCACCAGAATTTCAGCCCAAGTAGCTCGTTTGGATGGCTTCTTCTACAAAGTTCAAATGGATGCCACATTAAATTCAGTAAGTCACATCCTTACAGACTCTATACATGTGGAATTTTTATCCTTTGGTGGTTCTGATATGCTGAGAGGGTTGAAAAGGCATTCATGGTTCTGAACTATCTGGTTTAAAGAAGGCAATCTTCAACTTGAGAAGTACAAGTTGTAATGTTTCTTTTTTCTTCATGAATTGTTAACTTGGTTAAAGACCAAACAACGCCAGTCTCGTCTGCCCACAACAAGAGGTTATGGAACTAAAAAGCAAGCTTGGCTATCGCGAGTACTGTGTGCAAACATCTATACATTACGTAGGACAAGCGACACCAACGGAAACTGATTCTGTCCATGATAAAGTCGTCACTGAAAGCACAAGGATGCCTGCCGCTATCGAACCCATATACGATGTACAACAAGGAAGAACCAGCCATTCAAATCATATATCAGGTTGCAACACTTCTTTGTTTGG
>JAJJMC010031179.1:581883-594585 GCA_023531435.1 Papaver californicum | reverse complement strand
TCAGCTGTTACAGAAAAGTCTAACCAATGAAGGAAACGGAACAATAGGCAACACACAAGTTTGAATCAGCAACCGATGTAGACGTTGCTGAGTCGTCTTCTCCGATGGACCCTGAATGAAGAACACGCCGGCTGGTGAAGTAGCAGGTGATCGGCGGCGACGGAAGTTGGCCGGAAATTCTCTGATTTGGTCTCTAGGGTTGCGTGGTAATTTTTCTTGGTTTCTCTTGGTTTATATAGGTTGTAGAAACCCTAGAGAGAGTTCTAAACCTAATAGAACTCTCTCAAACCACTCACAAATCCCAATCCTAATTGAAACATGATTCCGGCCACATACATGATTTCCGAGCTGATTTTACCGAATTTTTCTGCTGTTTCTCGCTTGTTATGACTTGTATGGGATATCTTCTAGCGTGTGGAACAATCTGGAAGCAAAACAATTCGCAAATCACTTGAACAGCGTACACAGTTGAATCTCCGACGATTCCCGCTGAGTTGGATCGGCGACTCAGCTGAGTTGACTCGCTGGCTCGACTCGCCTGGTTGACTCGGCCGATCCTAGGGTGTCCCTTATCTATTCTTGGGGTGCCAATAACACTTGTCCTTGGATGCCTTTATCACTTTTTGAGCCAATTTTTCCACAAATCTTTATTCTTCTAATGTACCTACAAAAGCATAAAAACATGTAATATTTGCAAAATCGAATACTAACTTAATAGAAACTAAGGTGCAATTTAGACACTAAAATGTGTCTATCAAGAACACGTGGCGGATCCCGTTGACACATGGCGAAACGTGGTGAATCCTCTACGACACATGACGAGCTTAGAAGAATCTCCATCGACACGTGGCGAACCTTGATGACATGTGGCGAAGGGCTTTTTAATAATTATTATCTATTTTATCCCTATAAATACAATTTTAGAGAGAAGAAGAAGGGGATTTTTGGCCCGATTGAGGCTTCCTCTGCTTCATTCTCAACTGTAACTCAGAGATGAATAAAAACTCCAACTTCATTTCCCGTGGATGTAGGCTAATCATGGCCCAACCACGTTAAATCCTTTGTGTTAATTTCATTTTCGTCTATCTTTTATTATCATTTTTGGTTGTTTTTTGCCCATGAAAAATTCGGCAGAAACAATTAGGATGAAACTTATCACTAAAAGACCCACCATCATACGGTATGAATTGACAAGCAAATTCTTCCTCCTCCGAAGTTTCATACTAACGAAAGGCACACTTGAACCAATAATACCTTGTAGACCATAGCACATAAAGAAAGCAAACTTCCTGTAGAAGATATCCCATTTAGGGTTCGGTGATGCTATGACGCCAGACATCCTAATGATACGAGGAAAGACGTACATTAACGTATTTTCACTCACTATGCAAATCCAAGTCGATTTATCTTTCCAAGCATGATACTTGAAACGTAGTTTCCATTCTGTATTAATACACCCTTGTTCTGCAAAGGTTACAAGGTCATTAAAGTCAATGGTGAATTCCTTTGACAAGTATCACATACTTACGGGCATTGTCCAGGCCTAACTTATGCCTTGGAATAGCACCTAGGCCATTTCAGGCCTATTTTTTTTGTTTCCTCAACTCTGTTTCGACTAAGCGCTGGGTGCATGCACTGATCTTGCTCTTGCCAAGAGTGCAGCAACCAGGCATATTCCGTTCATAGTGTATGGCTTGATACGAAGTATGAACATCCATAAAATGGAATGCAACTACCTAATCAAGTGCGGTAACAATCATCTCTTGCCTAGCATTGCCGAGCCAGATGATATGAGTTACCCAAACGTCGAAATCATCTCCAAATTAGATGATACGAGCGAAAAGATGTTGCACCTTAATGCTTTGCATTGCGGCTGCCTACGTACCCCACCCGTACCTTGAAAGGATCAGGTGTGACCGTAGTTCATCCGAAGGGACAATTCGAATGGGACAAGCTACTTAAGCCTATTAAGCCAAATCCTACATCAATTTTAAGGGTCAATCGCTTCGGAAGGATATGCTTAAGCATATCTAATTCACATAGCCAACAATTTCCAACTTGCGTCGCAAGGCCAAAGACCAAGCAAAGCCTAGTCCGTATAGGCCAAGGGACTTTCGCGAGATATGTACCAGTTTGCATTCTCAAGTGCGCAACACGGATGAATGACTACTTCGCATAATTTAAGCTTCACCGGCTAAGTTACAAACACCAACGTATAGGCCACATCGTATAAATATGCATTACCGCTCATGCACATTCAACCAAAGCCCTTTCCCTATATGTGTCTTAATCGCATTTTCTTACGTTTGGAAAAGAAGGATAATGGACATATTAAAGCTACAATGTCAAGTTGACAACCCATTAATGGAAACCATGAATTTGTCATTGGACCATCATCCTTTTAATCTTCACAACAAAATTCCCGTGACTCGTCTTCAGTCAGCCATCATCCTATTCTCAACCGCATCTTTTAATCTCAATAAAAAACAGAAACAAAAACACACAAGAATTGATACTTTATTGCAACTATATTGAACAGCGAAACGTCATTTCAAACAGAGGAAAACGAATAGAAAGAACGAAAGAAAATGTTATTACTACAGGTTCATAATCAGATGCATATTGTTCCTCCAAACTGCAAACACCTCTCAGAAACTTGTGTTTCGGGTCAGTAGCGCGTCATCTGATAACTGAGAAGGCAACGATTCAGTCGACAGATTAGCCTTGTGGACAAAAGTTGCAGAAATTCTCCCTTTTGTTTTAACGTCTTCGATCATCTTGTGCACGACACTCATATTAGGACGATCATTCGGAACTTGAGCTACGCATAGCAAAGCGATCTGAAGAACACACACCATTTCACCTTGAGTAACTGTATCTCTTGGAAGTTCGAAATCAAACACTTCTGACTCCCATTCTTCTCGCCCAACACATTGCACCCATTTAACCAAACTTGTGTCACCTTCATACATTTTGCCACTCAAAATCTCCAGTAGAATCACCCCAAAGCTATAGACATCGCATTTTTGCGAAAGCTTCCTGTAATTGTTCGCATTATGCATCAACTCAGGTGCCTTGTATCCATTGTTCGCCATATTTGGCGGTGCAACAAAAATGTGACAGAGAGCTGCATCAGCAATACACGCAGTGTTTTCCCGATCGATAACTACGTTCGCCGAAGTTAAGTTCCCGTGGGATAGCTTAGAGGCGTTCGCAACATGGAGAAATGCCAGCCCTTCTGCAACACCAGACGCCAACTTCAACCTTGTCGTCCAATCTAATGGAGTTCTACCCGGTCCTCGGTTACCATGTAACAAAGAATACAAGCTTCCATTAGAGAAGTAATCATAAACTAACAACAATTCTCCTTTCGACGAGAAATAACCTCGTAAACTTGATAAATTCTTATGCCTTAATTCACCAATTACTTTCAGAAACCCATCAATTTCTTTCTTCTTTCGTTCTCGAATTCTCTTCACAACTACTAAATATCCATTATTCATCATAATTTTGTACGTAGTACCAAAACTTCCTTTTCCTAGTAATTCAGCTGACGATTTCAGTAAATCATCAACACTTAAATCCAAACACCCTTCAAACAAAACCATTCTTCCTTCTTCTTCTTTCCCTTCAAACCCAGAACTCTTCTTCTTCTTCTTCTTCTCATTACTCTGCTTCCCATTACTCTGTTTGCGATTGCCCTGTTTCTTGCGGAATTTCTTCATACAGAGAAGAAACCCCACAAAACCCATTAAAATTGTTAAGCAAACATAGGAAATTGTGATCAAAATAAGTGCTTTCTTACTTAGTTTCTTAGATTTTCTGGTTTTGGGTGGAACCAAAACTGGAATTGGATCAATCTGACCTCCACTCTGACTTTCCCCACTACAATCATTCAACAATGGCTCTCCACAGAGATTCTTGTTTCCTTCAAATGAAGAACCTTGAAAAGAACTGAAAATTTCCGGAATTTCACCTTCCAGATCGTTTCTTGAAACATTGAATTCAATCAGACTAGATAATCTCCCAATCCCTGTTAATGAACCAGCGAATGAATTCATTTCTAACCTAACAGTGAGTAAATTTGGTAACTGAATGAATTCTTCTAAAGGGATATCACCACTGAACTGATTATAAGAAAGATCAATTCTATGTAACCGATGGAGTTCTGAAATTCCGGAAGGAAACTTTCCGGAAAATTGGTTATGAGATAAGTAAAGAAGTTTCATATTCCTCCATGAAGAAAAGGAAAAATCTTTAGGAATTGAAAGATTATTATGTTTCAGACTCAGTTTCCTCAGTTCTGTTAACTGAGTCAGAACTTCAATTGAACCAGTAAGGTTTTGATTTTCAAGAACTAGTTGAGTAGTTCTGGTTCTTTCATTGTTACAGGTAACACCAATCCAAGAACAAGGGTCTGAAGAAGAAGAAGAAGATGAAGAATTAGACCATGAAATTAAGGTTTTGTTAAATGGGTCTGAAGATTTCTTGAATCGTAATAATGTTTCAAAATCTGGGTTTGATGAAGAAAGTGAGAAAAAGAAGAAGAAGGAGATGAGGATAGAGGAGGAAGTGGAGTTGCAGAAGAGCTTCATTGTATTTTTTGGTTTACTCACTGGGAAGAAAAGTGAGAATATTGGAGAAATATATTGTCAGATTTTCTTTATAACTTTTCTGACCGTTGTTTGTGTATAGGTGGGTCCCATGCCGTTATTTTGTTCCAGTCCTTCTCCACCTACCATAGGAATCCCGTAGTTCTTCGTAAAATTCTTTATCTGACGCGGTATTAATTTGACTGTGAAATTTATAAATTTAATGAGGTCTTTTTTATAGTTAACTCGAGGATTAGGAAAAAAATTTAATACTTTTTTTTTAGTGTGTTAATCAGTTTTGGTTTTGATTGTGGTAAACTTAATAGTTAGAATTGTTTTTATATTTAGTGTACTGATTTTCTTTAAGGTCTACATCCAAATTAGGATAATTTTATGGCATTTTCACTGTCAATTTGAACTAGGGGATTTAATATTATACATAAATCAACTCAATTCTATAAGTAAATTTCACTGGAAAAATTCTAATTTTTTCTCAGTAGGTATAGAACTGAATATATCTGATAAAATCAATGGTTGAGATGATTCTTTATTTGGTAAATTGAGATCATAAAGGGTTATGATGGTTTTGGTAGGGTTGTTAAGATATATTGAAATCCATTGGATGAATACTAGCTGTTGGCAAACGTGGTATGATTCAAGAGAAAGGACTAGTGATATTTAAGAGAGAAAGAAAAAGATGGATGTATTGAAGACAACTATGCAAGTAACGCATTTGTGGAGTGTAATGGCCGGGCAGCTTTCAAGCCAGGGAATTGAATAATGGACTGTGAATGCAAGGGAATTGAATTGGAGAGGTAGATGATTAATACCCGTTTGATTTAAGATCTAATGGTTGTTTTCTAGCCATCTGTTAAAAATGTGATCCCCCCATGAGGATAGGATATTTCTGATGCTAATAGGTACACTCCTCCAAAGATTGCCACGGTGTGATTCTATTTATCAGAATAATTCTTGACCTCCGTAATAACTATAATTGTGCTGTCCTATTCCTAGTAATTTTTGTAGATTTAGGTTGGTGTTTGCCTGTTCGGATATTTAAGAGCATGTTTGGCAATCTTACACTACAAAGTTAAGATAATAAGGTGGTGTGCAATTTGCACTTGTTTGGAATGTGTAGAGAAGTGAACGATAGAATATTTGGAGAATTAAACAAGCCCTTTTATATTTTATTTTTAAATTAAAAAGAAAACAATAATATAAAGAAATAATTTTTATAAAATTGTTAATAGGAGTACCAATTTACTTGGGGGAATACCAAAATCCACATAATTACAATACATAAACAGATGATCAACAGTTTCTATTCCTACATCACAGAAACTGCAATTCATTTCTATGTTGGACTTGTATTTCCAAATGTTATCCCTAGTGGAGAGGATATTCTTTAAGCTTTTCCAAATGAATAGCTGAGTTCTATGAGAAATACCCGTATTCCGTAGCCTTTTCCAAATATCCACGGGTATTTGAAAATTAGTTATGTAATTATTGGTGACATGAGTACAAATGGTGTTATAAGCACTTGTGAGAGAAAAATTAGCTTTTTTGCCTGGTGTCCAAATTAAAGTGTCAGTGCATGTAGTTGGAATATGCATATTAAGGATCTTGGTAGCATCTTCCTGGATGAAAATAGAGTTAACCAGATTGATGTTCCAAATTATGGAATTAGAAATAAACATGTCGCACATATAAACATAATCATATTGGTTAGATAAACCATTCATCGGTTTAGGTGGGCTATCGAGTCTTATAATCCAGTAGTCTAACCAAATACTAATTCTAGTACCACATCTCAAAGCCCACAAAGATTCTTTTTTGATAGTGTTAACACCAGAGAAGATACTACACCAAACCCAAGAACATGTATCATTTAAATCATTTATTTGCACTATGTTTTTATCTTTGTAATATTTGCCTTTTAATATCCTAGCCCACCAATCATCAGAGTTATGGCAAGAATTCCATACCAACTTACTCAGCAAAGCTTGGTTAAAAGCTTCAAAATTCCTAAAGCTTAGACCACCCATAACTTTAGGTTTATAAAGATAATCTCATCCTATGAATTTTATACCTTTGTTTTCAGTATGACCCTACCAAAAAAATTCCGCAAAGTGTACATTTTCTTAATAAGACCAGAAAGGATGGTAAAACTATTCATTTGATGGCAGGAAAGAGTGTTAAGCACATGTTTGACCATACTGTTCATCCTGCCTGATTGAGAGTTTTACCTTTCCAGTTTTTGAGTCTAGAATCAAAAGACTGTAGGATTTGTTTAAATGATTATTTTTGTTTTACCTAGAAAAAGTGGGACACCTAGGTATTTTTTAGAATATTTAGTGATAGTCATACTTAGGTCTTTAGAAAGATTTTCACAAGCCTCTTCACTAACATTACCAATAAAATGAACACAAGATTTATTGAAATTTAGAATCTGACCTGAAAATTGAGCAAATCTATCCAGTATATCCAGGATACCTCTAATCTTATGCATGTCTTCCTTAACAAAAATTAGGATGTCATCTGCAAACATCAAATGGGTAACAACAGGAGCCCTAGCAACTTTTACCCCATAAATGACATTAGTAGTTTATGCATGAAGAAAAGATCTGGACAGATACTCCATATAGGATAAATAGGTAAGGGGATAATGGATCCCCTTGCCGAATACCTATAGCAGGATTAAAAGCATTACAAGGAGAGTCATTCAATGGAGTATGAAATACATTGGAAAATCATATCACAAATCTTACGAATAAAACCAAATTTGTCAAGGACCCCAATAAGAAAAGATCACTCTAGTCCGTCAAAATCTTTTGGCAGATCTAGTTTCAAAGCCATTGTACCAGAAAAACCTTCTATGTACTTCATAGAGTGAATCAACTCATGAGCAACAATAATGTTATTCACTCTTTTTATGAATAACAGGTTAGAAGTACTGCTAATTAACATTACTGAAATAATGAGTTAACATATTAGCTATATCTTTTTTGTCATTATGCCAAACCCCATTAACATCACAAAGAGCAACAATATTGTTCCTATGCATTTTCCTATTAGCTAGAGTTTGAAATACTTAGAGTTATTGTTAACCTCAGTGATATACTTGTCTTTAGACTTCTGCTTATATAATTTACTTTGGATAGAGAACCATTCATCTAAATTCTTATTGAGATTAACAATTCTATATATCATGTAGCAAGGGAGAGTAATTTTTATTCTGAAAATCCTTAAGATGAGCTTGAAAGTTACTAATATTCTGATTAATGAATAATAAAAAGAGATTTTGAATATTAATAATAATCATCTAGATTGATTCATATGCTTAGAACTTCCGATTACGTCTCCAACCAATATAAGAATTAGATACTCAAGGGTTTACCAGAACCCATGGAAAATATACAAGAAAAGAAAATAAGAAAAGAAGAAGAGAAAATATCCTAGCTAGTTCCCCTTTGAAGGGGTAAACCAAAATTTATCATTTTTTATGTGGAGAAGTTGTATTTAAGCTCCTCTTTATATAGGCTGTTGTAACGATCCTCTTGATATCTATCCAACTAGGAAACTTGAAAACCATTAAATATTTCCACCTTCTTTTGATCCCTATCCAAGTATAAAACTTAACCTCCTCAAATAATAACACCTTCTCTTAATCCCTATCCAATTAGGACACTTAACCTCCTTAAAATTATGGGTGAGCATGGGTGGTCTGACCTGCCAATCCGACTCACTCCACCTACAAATTGGCTGATAGACCCCAACCCGATCATGCGTGGATTGGACATGGATCTATTCTTGAAAATCCATTAAATATTTTATCGGGTACAACTGCATGTCTAAAGATCCATTAGACACCCACACCCACATCCACTAGGTTAAAGATATTTTAGAATTATACAATGTATGAAAATACAAAAAATCAGTACATCCCAAACAATTTGTACCCCTATTAAAAGCTCTATGGTTCTTATAAATGAGAGTTATTATAGACCGAAATTATTTGACTTTAAGTCGAGGAATCTGATCCCTTACATCTTAAAATGAGAATATACAATGATGAATAATGTCTACTAATTTTATTTTTATCGATAAATTTTTTGGATTTTCATTTTATCTTCAATGGGTCCTTTTATAAATTGGTTGTGATTTACAATAGCCACAAGCCAATGGAGCTCACTTTCGCAATCAACGGCTAGACTTATCTATGAGAGAAATCTCAAAATTTCCATCCATAGGGTGGGCTAGGGCAAATCGTTGTTTTTTTTTTATCAATAAATATGAATATTTTTTATTTGTCTCAACAAAGCAATAGAAAGAGATGTGATAACAAATATCCAAATTTTTTTTTGAAACGTCCTGGTCCATCAATTTTTAAATTCTTGGAAACAAAAAGAATAAAAATAAAACAATACAAGAAAAACCAACTGATTCAAATCTAATGCACATTTGGAAAGTGTCACTTAATTAGACGGCAATAATTTTTGAAATGGGCCTACAACATAGACACTGAAATTTTAAAGGGCTACCAACTGTGTGACCACGTGATCTAGGTGTGCCCCGGTACTTAACAACAGTATGCTTAAATCATGTAACCTTCTTCTCTTCTGTAAAGAAGAAGGTGTGCCTAAATGCTCGTACCCCTAATTACGAGTATTATATAAGTTCGTAAAAATTAAATACAGTCAATAATTCATAATTTATTAGTAATTCGATAATAGCATATGTATGTTTTGAGATATTAATTTGGCATTCAGAATTCGCCTACGATAAATTAAATGAAAAGAGATTATTAAAACATAAATATGTGATGAGGAGATTCCAGTCATACACTGTATTTATTCGTTTGGGAACGGATAAATAAATATATCGAAACCCAAACTTATTAAAGATGAAGATTAACTAAACTAGTAAACTTATTAAAGATGAAGATTGATTAGTTTTTGATGCACGTCTCGTCGCAAGAGTTCACACAACGTTCAACTTCGTCAGCACCTGAAGAAGAAAAACAATCACTTAGAACGACATACGAAAAAGGCTAATAAATCTACACAAAAAGAAAGAAAAGAGAAGAAAGAATGAGCAAACATACGAGGGTCTGTTGGGGTGCTTATGTTAATGCACTTCGAACAAGCGCATCCAAGTACACAATACTTATGCTGAGTATCATCTTCATTTGATTCGACAGAGTTAGTGATACTAGTAGTAGAGATTTGCTCACCATTCCTTGCACATTTTAATATGCACATTGCTTGACAGGATTTAAATTTTGCAGGTATTGTACACTTAGTCATGCATTTGGAATAACATGTCGGTGTCCATGCCGGTTGCGCTGAAATTTGCACTATGAACATTCCCCAAATTAACAGTACTACTCCGACCAGCATAGCTCCGGAGACATTCCCCTTAATTTCCATCTTTCTCGCCACCTTTCTTGGCAAAGAGAAATCAGAATTGCTATGTTGTTGGTAGTTTGGAGGGAAATGATAGAAAAAATTGCAAACGCAAGACTAGATTTATAGAATAATCAGCTACGTATTGTATGCTCGGTCATAATTATGCAATTAAGTAAGAACATGCTTGTGTACTTTTTGCACTCTCAGACATGGATTGTTCCGCCACAAGATCCTTTAGTAACTGCTAAGATTTTTTTTTTCTTTTTAATCTTAGTAATTAAGACTTAAGGAAACAAGTCTTGGATGTCGGAAAAATTGGGTTAAGAACGGAGAATGAAAATCAGAACAAAGAAAGGTGCACCTCTGATTTCAAGGATCTTTCAATTTTTTTAGACAATAATTTGATCTTTTTTCAATATAATTGAAGAGTACAACAGGTCTTCGAATTATGCCTTTAGGATTCAATGAAGCCTTAACACCGTAATCGAATTCAAGGATTGTACTTCCTTAACCCGACCAAGAACATAGTGTATAAGATTCTGATGATGTTTAGAAGAGGAAGAAAACAAATAGATTTTTATGATATTTGAATAGGAGAACATCTTCACTACTTATAGGGGATTCATGTCTATTGGAGATTCTTATTCATCTCCCACAGACATTTCCAAGAGCCATTAATGGTGGCTTATGGGTAGAGACGTGTCCGTTTAGTTTTAAACAAATTGTCATAATAAAACCAAAACCGGCAACCACCCCCGTTGTAGCGGCAAAAAATGTTGAACATATCCAACATTCCCCTCCTATTTTCAAGAACAAATACAAAGTAAAAAAAAGTAAAAAAAAATTAAAAAACTTTAAAATCAGAGTGGCTGCATCACTCAAGTGACTACCTATGTACCCGAGTGGGATCAAGCCAACGTAGTTCAAGCTAAATTGAGAATAAACATTATCGTGGAAACCAATACATAATGATAAGTATCTTTTAGATTTGAACCTTCACTTAGTCTAAAAAATTCAAAGCCTTATCGAGGTTCTATGATGACACTAGTCTTGAACCAAGTACCCCTTGTAATAAAACCGGAATCTCCGTACATATTGATTTCAGAGAATAGTGTGTTATGTAGCTAGCACGTTAATGGCCATATGCTTAAATCATGGATTCATGAGTCTTCTTTAGAGAACGGTCTTCTTTTCTTAGGAAATGACCTGATTTATATACTCATACAAGTAAGTCTCTTCAGATGTTTCTGCGATACATCTTTCAAGTAAGACAATAATCTTGAAACTGCTCTCCAGTATTCAACTCCTAGGGTACTTGAAAAACGACATAACACTCTCACTGCTTGGGATATGTATGGTCTTGTGCAATGTGTAGCGTACATAAGACTCCCAATAATACTAGAATACTCAAGTGGTGCATGAGTACGTCCAGTATTCTTCAGTAACTTGATACTAGGTTCTAAAGGATTCATGACTGGTTTTTCATCAAAATGACCATACTTCTTGAGAAAATTATCAATGTAATGAGATCGGGTTAAAGCCAACTCATCTCCCTTTCTTAGGATTTTAATTCCTATCACATCAGCCTCTCCTAAGTCCTTCATATCAAAGTTAGAGTTAAGAAACCTTTTGTTTCTTCCACACGAGATATGTCAGATCCAAAAATAAGCATATCATCAACATATAAACAGAGAATTACACATCCAAAACTATCATGCTTACTATTAATACATTTATCGGCATCATTAACAACAAAACAATATGAAAAGGCTACTTTGTAAAACTTTTCATGCCATTGCATAGGAGCTTGCTTCAAACCATAAAAAGATTTTTACCAACTTGCAAACCTTATTTTTTTGGCCTGGTAATATGAAAACTTCGGGTTGTTCCATATATATCTCTTCTTCTAAGTTACCATTTAGAAAAGCAGTTTTGACGCCCATTTGATGTATAATTAACTTCTGAATAGATGCAAGTGCAATTAAACAGTGAATAGATGAGATGCGAGCAACATGAGCATATTTATCAAAATATCAATTCCATATCTTTGTTTATAACCCTTAGCAACTAATTTGGCTTTAAACTTATCAATGGATCCATCGGCATTCAATTTTCTCTTGGATACCCATTTATATCCTATAGGCTTGGTGCCAGGAGGTAAATCACAAATTATCCAAGTTCTGTTAGATAAAATTGAATGCTTCTCATCATTGATAGACTCTTTCCAGAAAATTGCATCTCTGGAATTCGTAGCCTCAGCATAAGTTTTAGGTTCATCATCAACATGCGTAACATATTTAATACCATTAAGAATTTTAGTCTTATTTCCTTCTACAAGGTATGTTATAAATCTGAACCATAGTCTTTCTCTACTCTTGCTCTCTTACTCCTTCTAGGTTCAATTTCTTCTATGTCTTGAGTCGGAACAGAATGTTCATCATTGTAACTAGTCTCCGTAGGTTCTAGACTATGTAACAATGGGTTTTCTATGGGTTGCCATTTATAATCAATTTCTCAAAACATTCTACGTCTACAGATTCTATAATCTCAAAAGTGTCAAGGATTAAAAATTTGTAAGTAATATTGTTAAGTGAATAACCTACAAAAGCACATTAATACAGAGAATATCTCATTAAAAAGAAGACTTGTTGATGACAATTGGTTGTTGAATGTTTTAGTATAAATAGAAGGCGTGTATGGAG
>JAJJMC010031179.1:505235-581483 GCA_023531435.1 Papaver californicum | reverse complement strand
CCAAAAGGTTGAAGATTTTGTTGCTAAAGCTTTTAATCTTTGCAACATTTATCTTTAGCTTGCAAAACTTACTTTGTAATAGCGAGTCTGTAACGCCAATACACTGTTGCAAACTCGTTGCTTTTATCTTTCAAACACTTTTTGACCCATGTATCAATCTTTTGAGGGTGTTTTGAGCGTGATGAGCTAAACCCCATCACTGAGACAATAGAGAAAGCCATTTTTCACAATTGTTTGGTAACTATAATTAATTCTTTTATAACTTTTGCATTAATTTAAATTGAATTATGATTTACTAATTAGGTGTGATTTTGTTTGATGGTGTATGCTTAGTCTAAAGTACTTTTGATGCGCCGTGCTTATGATTTACATCTAATGTTTTAGGAATCTACTTTTGGCAAATAATTGAGTCCATATTTATATTGTTTAAGCTATAATTGTCTAGAATTAATATTTGAACCACATGAATATGAAAATGGTGAAATCCTGAGTCTCATTTTCTCGTAATATTATTTATCATCTTTGTATATATTTACTAGATTAAATTAGAATTAGATCTAAAAATCAAATCTCAACAAGTCCGAGTGAACGATCTTTCTACCACTTTTCTACAATCACATCACTGCTCAAATGTAAACACGATTAGGTTCCATACAGGAAGAACCCAAATGTAAGAACCTTCGAGTCCCCGATTCTTCAGTTTCAAACATCATGCGGAAACGCATGCCAAGGATACTTGGTTACTGTAGGTATCCTTGTAATACTTTGCTAAAGGAACCACAGATTCTGATGGGCTAGCCCTAAAGAAACAAAAATCATAACTGAAAAAACTAATCAGAATTGAAACAAATTTCCAACCACGAAAAGACCAAGGGAAACTTAACCTAAACCCTTTGATTGTGAAATTTCTACTGAATTCTACAGCAGTTCAAAGAATAGCAAAAAGTAAGATATATTAGAAAGGCAGCTAACATTGGATTATAAAACACGGTGAAGGGGCTATTTTTGCAGCTGCATGCGCCGCTACTGCTAGAATGCCAATGTGTGCATACTATCACTAGACAACACCAACACCGACGATGATATGTTAGTGGTTAGCTTGTTAGATCTTCTAATACCTAAAAGAAGTTGCTGCTTTTTGTCTCTGTTCACAACCACAAGCAATCAGAAGATCCATATTAATATTTACTCCAGTAAGAAAAAATGTTATCAAGTGAGGCGGTGAGCTCAATATGTTTGTGCTCTTTTATTTTAAAATTTAGAAACAAAAGGTTATTCAGAAATCCATTAAAACTTGATAAACAAGACAGAGTCACCAGTAAATAGCCTCTTGCCACTAATAAAAAGGCGTCATCCCGTTGTAAGCAAATGGCGTTTTGGCTGGGCTGAGTATATACAGGAAAATAACTATATAAAGGGCCACTTCAGAATCAACCATTATATAGAGATCACATTACAGAAGAAATGAAGCCTTGCATCAGTTTTGACTTTTGAGAACTTTACTGTAGTTATCATGATATGATATGATATGATGTAGTCGGTGGTTTTCTAAAGTGGAGGAGAATCATGGGGAGTTATCTTGATCAATTACAACTTCCCACTAAATGGATCACATTCTTTTTTCTTTAACTAATTAATTAATTAAATTAATTAATTAGTTAGGCCATATGAAAAAATATCTAACAGATTTGGCCATTGAGACTAAGGCTTGAGTTCTTTCTTGGGCAGCTGTAGCAGGAAATATACTTCTTGTGTATTTCTCAAATCCTGTAGACAATGGGGACTCTATATTCTATCTACATCTAATATTTCTCTTCCAATCAAAAAAAAAAAAAAAAAGTGCCACAAGCAAAATCGGAATGTGCCATCTTAATTAGATGGCAAAATTTTAGAAGTAGTCACTGAAAATATCGTAGCCTTTTTATGGGTTACATGAGAGTACACTTTAAAAGGTGCGGAAAGACTAGCTCTTCCTGCTCTTCCCAAGCTTTTCCCAGAGCTAAAAACCGTGGCCAAAAGCTACTCCATTATCCGTTTTATAAAGCAGAAAATGTATAGCCGTAGGGCCTTTAGTTAGTGCACATATTCTTTTAATGGATTTCTTACTTTTCAGTGATAATCGCATTCGAAAAGAGATTGAAATTGTTCAAGACATAAGTCACACAACCCATTAACCCCTTAGATCTTCTTGTCTCTTATACAGCATCTCCTTTAAATAGACTACATACGAAAATAATAGGTGTATGCAGAAAAACCTACAAAGGGTTCTACAACGTGTAAAGTTAATATGCTCACATTTTATGCAGAATTTAAAACAAATTGAATATGCAAAAATGAAAAATGGATATGCCAATCATCTGTCTTAGCAAAATTAAATCTTTCGACAAACGCTAGCAAAAGGCAGAAGATCAATGTTGTACCTATTCTCTATTTTTTCTCATGCTTTAAATTTCTTCTCATTGCATTAGTACCTTAGTCAAGCAAAACTGAGGTAACCTGCATATCATTGTGTGCTATAGTTAACCTTGCTGTTACATGAGAATCCAGCATCAGTTTTCTATATCCCCTGTTCTTCGGGTCATATAAAATGAAACCTTGATCGACCATCCATAAAATTTCACTGTTCTTGAAACTCCATATTAAGTCCACCCACTTGCTATTAGTTATACTCTCATGGGTAATGGAAAACTAAACATAAGCACCCTCCATATACATTCACATTTAACTTGAACATATTTCTTTCCAAAGGCTCTTTTGAATATGGCTGAGGGGCTTCTGGCAGTGCTACCTCCTTGAATCTCTCATTCATAATATAAAAAAAGACCAGTACAGTGTAGCCTCGTCCAAAGACATGACGCGCTAGCCAATGAAGAGCTCCATTAAAGATCACCCCTGCATACCAGTTGGTTCCGTACTGTTTATGAAAAACTCATGATGCATGTTTTGAAAACTAGAGGTACTAATTAAGGTACACAAAGACTTACTCACGCACCTGAATCGCAAGATAGACCTCTTTGTCAGCCTTGAGAAGATTTTTAGGAGAATCTCTTCCGGGAGGTTTTGCATTGTTTCTTCTTTCTTCATGTTGTGCAGGGGGGGAGGAGGAGGAAGAAAATCGTTTTTCCTTATTTGTGCTTGGCAAACATTAGAAGGTTTGCTAACCGAAGGAACATTTCTTGGTCAGAGAATATTTCTTCCTGGTGATAATCAGATGGGCCAGAAGATAGCTTTGGGTCGCAGGTAACTTTAGGCCCATCTTGAGTAATGAGACATTAGGCCGTTGGTAATTATGGGTCGCGAACAAAATATTGAATTACAAGGTAATAATCTTTTTTCATTGACTAAAAAGGGCAAGATTTATAAAAAATGAAAACTCAATCACATGATTGAGAATCAAAAAAGTTAGACAGATGCATCAAACATAACATCCCAATACAAAGAATAGTAGACAAAAAAAATGCCAACAAAAATATTAGTATTTCTAATCCAATTAAACAATAAAGCTTTTATTTTTGTAATCAGTTGCTTAGAATTCCTACACACATTGTTGTGAAATCTGTTATTTTTTTCCTTCCATACACTCCAAATGGCAAAAGGTAAGTAACTCCATAATCATTTTACTCTATTCTTGCTCTTCTTATTATTCCATTCCCATAAAATTATCCTCATGTCACTAGAAAAAGCCCAAGTAATACCAAAGTTATTTAAAAAATAAGTCCAAACCTCAAAAATAATCCTGCAATGTAAGAATAAATGTGAATTACTCTCAGTATGCTGATTGCACAAAAACAATTAGCATTTTGTATCATGCCTGCACTGTATAAGTAATTCAGTGTTGATGCACCATTGTAGCAAAGCGCCCACACCAAAAAACATACTTTTAAAGGGATCTTAGGATTCCTCAACTGCTTATCCGGAAAAGAGAGAAAACCATTTGTTTCAAGATCAGAGTATACATTAGCAATAGAAAATCCTTTTATATTGCCATAACTCCAAACTCTGTCATCTTAAACCATATTTGCATCAAACAAACTATTACTTGGCTCACTACTAACCTGCAATAAGTGAATTACTTCTAGTATTTCATTCTCATTTAGAGTTTTAGCAAACTTCAAATCCTAAGCACCCTTTAATATTACCATGTTTTTCACCTCAACATCATTATTTATAGAAAGCTTGTATAAAGAAGGAAAAATCAATATCAAAGGTTGTTTTCCCATCCAAATATCATTCCAAAAATAAACATCATTGCCATTACCCAACATTATCTTAGTATCATATTGAACAAAACTTTTGGTTTTCAAAATGCCAGCCTACAAACTGTAACAAACTGACCTATTAAATTTATTAAGAAAGAAAGCTTCAGTTAAACTTCCAAATTTCTGGCTTATGATTTCCCTCCACAAAGCTTGCTTCTCACTGCCATATCTCCAAATCCACTTAACATGTAGGGGTTTATTGAACAGCTACAACTTCTTTATCTCTACTCCTTTCGTGCATTATGGAAGTGTCACATTGGACCAAGTCACCCAACTTCTTTTCTTCACAGTAACACCAGAACCCAATAAAAAATTCCTCGTAATTCTTTTCATTTCCTTCACCATACTCACTGGCGTTTGGAACATAGAAAGATAGTTGACAGGAAGACTAGCCAACACATTTTGTATCATAATTAGTCTTTGTCCTTTAGACAAATAAGTTTTTTTTCCAACCAGCCAATTTTTGCTGGATTTTTTGAATAATTTCCAACCAAACAACTTTACATTTTGATTTACTACCAAAAGGAATACCAAGAAAATTTAGAGGCAGTTGAGTAAGAGCACAATCAAAAATTTCAGCACACAACTCACTATTGTGCATTTGTCGAATTCCTACAAAAATACTTTTTCTAAAATTTACTCTTAAACCAGAAATGGCTTCAAAAGCCTGAAGAATATTCTTCAAAATGTTGCACTTAAACTTCCTTATTACGAGGTAAACTTTGATACAAAAGGTGTAGAACAAAGTAAATGCTTCATATTTACTATCCTGTAATCTTCAAAGACAGTAAACTGCAGTTACATTTAAATGCTACAGAGAGTGATCATTTACAACTTGCAGCTTGCAGGTGACGGTTATTTGCCTAGTACTAGTACTACTACTTAATCACCAAATGAATCTCTTGTGATAATTAGCCCTAAAAAGATTTGTTAATTGTAAATCTCAATCCAAGTACATCTGTCGTACTAATGTATAAGAATAATCAAGGAGTTTATCACGAATTAACGAGCACGAATCTGTGACATCTGATTAATAGATACTACCCGAAGTAGAAGTAAGGGCAGAACCAGTTTAGAGCATGAGTATGTAGTTGTACATCCAGCTTAGCCGGCTTCCAAGCCAATTTAGGTTTTTTGGTTGTTTTTTAATGTAAGTTACATTCCAAGCCCATTTCTTTGCACCCCTTTGCAACAATCCTGGCTCCTCTATTCACTGAGAACTATAATGTGTAGCCTTGCAGATGGGGTTCCAATAGCGTGCTCATAGCAAATACCCAGAAGGAAAATAACAAGTACATATCTAAGATGCTCATATTTGATATTATTAAAGTGGTACACGTAAATGCTTTCATAGCTCAGTTGGTTAGAGCACCCGTTTAGTAAGCGGGAGGTCTTGAGTTCAACTCTCAATGAAAGCAAATTATTAAATATGTTTTCATTCTTTTTGCCTACAGCAAATATATACCAGAGGCCATGTATATCTGCACTTTTTGCATCTTATTAGGCTCCAAGCAAGGAGCTAATCCTCAATCTTCTCAGCTGTTGTCCATGAGATCCTAAATGCCTTAATGAAGATGTATGGTTAATTACCTAGCAATAAATACAAAGAAAGAAATCTAAATCTGCATCTAATAGGTGTCCTTACTTAATCACCACTTGCAACTGACAATCACCTAGTAACTCAACAGTGAGTGATTAGTCACATCTTGCAACTGACAACTAACCTGATTACTAGGTACTACCACTCAATCACCAAATGAATCCCTTGCGTATATGCATTAACTAGCTTAAGTTTTGTTAACACAGATCTCCAACTAAGTACATCTATCTTATGACCATATAAAACAATTTAAGGAGTTCAAACCCATGGATGTGTCCGGCCCGAACCGCCGAAACCACTATAGCCTAGGATTTGTGGATCGATCATTGCTTATTTCCTAATTAACTACTAATTACATAAAAATGATAAAACATAATGATGGGTTGAGTTTAGCTAATAAGGTTAGTGTTGGATTTTGACTTTATAACTAAGAAATTTTGGTGGTGCATTTCTTACTATAATAGTCCAAATTCTCAATTATGTGGACAATTAATTGATGTATGATTAAGCTGTTTCATCCACTTTGTTTTGAAAATAATAGCATATGGTCAATTAAGAAATAGTATTAGTCTGTAATTGAAGTACAAGTGCACATGGATTTGCAATTATCAATCCATAACTCAATCCATGGATAATTGAAAAACGACACACCTCTAAAGATTACTTCAAACACAAGATAATTCATTTTTGTCACCATAATCACATTATGCGCAAAACCTCTCACGAATCGAAATAACTATTTTTCTATAACCACCACATGAGTTATTAATTCAGTAGATCCAGTGATAAAAATTATTTTATTTTATTTTTAAGTTTAAGAACACCTCTTAAGTTTAACCCCCGGTAGCCAGGATAAAATCAGGTGGATAAAAATATAAAAGTAAATTAAAATTTTATGTTGCTAATGAATCAAAGATATTTAAATGCCAAGGTTTTTATTTGACTTTAGACTGAAATGCCCTGTTTCCATCTCTGGCTGTAGCTCCTTTTTGGTATCAAATGCATCAATGATATCAAATGCTACGTACAAACGTAAAAGTGTCTTATTTTTCATAGAAACAAATCACAATCATGAATAAGGGATCTTAATTCTTAAAAACCAAATCATTAAACCCATGTAATGCAAGAGTGCATTTTTTGATAGAATGATGCAAATTTGTTGCATTTGTCTCCTTTTCGAGGGATCCCCATTGGACAGTTAGTTTGCTCGCTTACTACCAATTTTGCAGTTTATAAAGATGGTGGCACAGAATAAACTTTGATGCTTTTTGCGCTAGAGTCACTATTAACTTCTTTGAAGAGTAATTCTACCATCCACCCGGTAAACATACGAGTCTTCACATGATATGTTTTTTATCAATATGGATGTGGCGTAGCTGAAGCCTATGAATATTATGAATCACTCGAATTTGATTTTTAAATCACCCCCCAGATAAATTTCAAAAA
Organism: Papaver californicum; assembly: GCA_023531435.1. Lineage (NCBI taxonomy): Eukaryota > Viridiplantae > Streptophyta > Magnoliopsida > Ranunculales > Papaveraceae > Papaver > Papaver californicum. Next base: position 574,178 of record JAJJMC010031179.1, on the reverse strand, counting down.
GTGATCAAGATTGGTGTATAACAGAGAGTAACGTGGTTAGTGGACAGCTAAATTCTTCTTTGAAACACGTTACTCTGTTATACACCTTTTAAGAGTGGTGGCCGTAGGGCCTGTCGACATGATCAAACACATCTGTATGCGTCAAAAAGATCCTCCATGTTGGACCAACTTATCTTTGTACACTTTGTTTCACGAGACTCGTGATTAGGGTGCATAAAATTTTATACGCATGTTTGTGCATGCATCTACATAAAAACTTTAAAAATATGCCTCTGTATGTTTTTACATGGACACTTTAAAGAAAAATAAAATGAAACCTGTTACTTTGATACAAATGAGATTTAGCTTTCAGTTTCTGTGATACAACAACCGTCAAGTGTCTGCCGACGGTGCTGTTATAGTGTGGACGCGTCATATACTTGAAGTATATGGTCTTTTTAGTTTTTTAACACGTCTTGATAGCTGATTTTTCTCTTAAATAGGGCCTGTTTCCCAGAATTTAGAGGGACTACTTTTTTGGAATAGCTAATTATTTATTTTATGTAAAAAAAATAAGAAACTCTTTTATTTAAAACCAAATTATAATAGGATGTTGCCCGACGATGCGGCGCGTAATACCTTTCGTCTCAATGAATTGGAGAAGGGCCTTTCGACCAATGCAACCTAGATATGGGGATCTGACTAAGTGTCTTTTTGGATATTAGTAGTAGAAACATTTATGCTTTTTTTCAGAAATTAAAATCAATCCTATAATAAAAATAAAAACAAAAACATTTTATTACATATAAAAAAAATTAAAATTAAATATTTAAATTAATTTCTGATTTTTATCTTCCAAAAGTTAAAAAGTAATGTTTTTTTAACTGACATCCTAACACCCTATAACTCATCTTCCCAAAGGGTTGAAAACACATCACACGGTAACAATCTAGAAAGTATAGTGTTTTTCTCGGCATTCTTGTTTGACGAGAAAACATACTGACATTTTTAAAACTAAAATGTTCATCATCAAATATGTCGGTTAGTGGACCCACTTAGCATTGTCGTATCAGCATTCATACACCTCATATCCACTTAATAACACCTCTCAAACGTAAATACCACCGACAGTTAATAATTCTAGAATCATGATGTAGACCACGATGTCATTATTATATTCTTTTAATTAATAAATTACCAAATCTTTTTTTTATAATAGACAATAATTACGAATTTTAATGGGTGCTGAATTTGAGGTAATATATTCTTTCACTAAATACGCCTCAATATTTGTGAAGAAAAATAAATAAAAATAAAAATAATAATAATGGCCCAAAAATTAATAATAATTCTATTTAAATTCTTCAAAATAGAATAATTCAAAATCAAACAATTTTACACCTTACGAACACTCCCCTCAAACAAAACTCAATTTCTTTTCACTTTTTCACTATATCATATAATTTTTTTCCCTTGTTCCTTTACTCTAAAAACAATAATAAAAAAAATATGTTACTAAAAAAAAATCATCAAACCACAAATTCTGCTCAATTTACAATCAAAGAACCCAAAAAAAAAATCAATCAAGATCATACTAATTATTAAAATTAAAAATTAAAAAGTCCATTTCCAAATCTTAATCCTAATATTAACCTTACATTGAGGTTTAGAAGAAGGAGATAAATCAGATGTAGTAACAGTATTAGTAGAATTCTTACCTTTAGTAGTAGTAGTTTTAATCACAGCATGAATCCCAATACAAGAAACTCTAATTCCAATTTTTGATGTATTCAAACCACCAATTTTCACCTTCACTTTAGTCTCCATTTCAATTTCTAATGGCAACCCAGTTTTCTTCTTCATATCTGATTTCAATGTAGTCACAGAAGTTTCCTCAATACTGTCACCATTGTTACTAACCGTTGCTTTCAAAACCGTGGTATTTTTAGTTCCATGAACAAACGAAGGAAATGAACCAACACCGACGTTTACATCATTAGATTTAACCGTGACAGAGATAGGATCGTAAGTGAATGTGATTCTCTTGTTTGGGTTACGAGATGTAATGGCAAGATCAAGTTTGGATGCAAGATGATTTGTCGAATCTTTCGAATTGGTTGTGACATTGAATTGCGAGATTCGGAGTGTCGTGAGATTGAACGTAGGACGATGAGGACGGTAAAGAACGTACACAACGCCTCCGGCGATAGCAGCCAGAAGTATAAGTGCTATGATTATCATTGTAGACCATAGGAAACAACAGCAACATCTACTACGGCGACGACGCTTTGGTTGTGGACGGTATGATGGACGTGACGCACCGTATTGTTGTGATTTCGGTGCGGGGAACAGCGGTGTTGTGGTGGTGGTAGCGGCGTTTCCGTTCACTGTTGGATTCATGGTTGTTGGTTTTGAATTTGGGTATACTCTATCTGCATTCATGTTTGCGAAAGAGAGTGAAGATGGATTTTGGATAAGGAGATAGTGAGAGGGAGAGGGGGAGGAAATAGAGATGTTAAAGGAAGTTGGAATAAGGAGGAAGGTGATGGGAGCTTAGGGTAAGGAAGGAAAGATAGCAACCTTCTACCCAAATGTGATGTTCTCACTTCTCCTTATTTTGGAATCTGTTTTATGTTTCTATCACTACACCTTTTAAATTGATTGAGCCTGACATTCACAGTGTGGTTTGCTTAGAGTTAACATAACCTTAACTCTCATACTACCTAACCTAATGGGATGACCCTAATTCCCAACCCTAACTCATTTTACCAACCCTTTTAAGTTTTTTAATAGAGTCAAGGCCAAGAGGTACATCAATAACTCTTTGCCTGCAAAAATTCAGGTGGGAAATCTGAACCAATGGTTTTCCAGTAAAGGTCATTCTTACATCAATGATTATTTACTTGCAAAAATATATATATGGGAAATTTTAGTCTTTGAAAAAATAGGATCAGTGATTTATGATATTCACAGTTTAAATTAAATTATACATTTGAAAAAAATAAATTATGAGAAGATATTGTTTTTAATGAATTTTGTTTTTCAATTGGTCCATAAATTATGCACATTTATGAATTCAAACAAATAATTTTAGATTTCCTTTCTGAGTCGGTGTAAATTGTCTACACAGAAGCCTGCAATATTAAGGCAAACACTCAATATGCTTCTTACCTCAAATTCCTCCCTCAACCATAATTGAATCTACGGTCTAGGATGATGCCATATATAAGGGGATGATTTTGGGGTAGCTAGCTAAGTCCGGCAAACACACTATCATGACCCTCTTTTATCAAGAGGGTTGACTTGACTGTAGCATTCCTGACGGGTTTGATTCCTAACCCAATTAATTGAACCTAGACCTAGTAGATGGACAAAATTGGATAGGTCACATCACATGAGAAACTTTCAGAAGCAAAGGTAGATAGATATTTGGGGCACTTTTATTTGTTTATAGGCGCCCTTATTAGCAGGGATTTCTCTTTTTCTCAAACAAATTTTTCCCTTTTTGATTCTTTTTGTTTTCTAACCACTATTACAACAGTTTCCATGTTATGTCATACTCACTCATACTAGTAGATGATGAATCATGAATGTTTTCTTAATAGTTTATATGCATTTTCAAATTAATAATGCTCATTACGATCTCGTTTAGTAAAACTTATGATTATAGTTTATAATTATAGATAATTATAAATTAAAAAATAATATGTTATTAATTATTTTTTCAATAAATTTTAACAAATTTATTTTTTGGAATAATCGATTATCTTAGAAAAATGTTTTCAAAGAGAAGATTTAAGAATGATATTTAAGAAAAAAAATTTAGTCCATTATTGTTTTTTTGTCTCTCTCTTGATAGTTTAAAAAAAATAAGTAAAAAATCTAATTTATTTTTGTTAAAAAAATAATTAATTATGATAAATTTTTATAAATAACTTTTTTCTATTTATAAAAATAATGAGTTTTTCAGTTATAATTAAAATAATCAGTTATTATAAATTTTAACAAACACTTATATAATTGATTATGGACTGGATAATTGATTATGAGCTCATAATCCATTATAATAATGGTTACCAAACAACCCATATGGCAGATATTCTTCAAAAAGCAATTATGGTTAATATGGTAAGTATATCTCAACTGCATTAATCTCATTACATGTTTAAAATTTCATCACCCGGCGCATTTAAGATTGACTTAAAAGATGACCGTAACATTCTTCAAAGCTGCTAATTCGAATTCAAAACCGAAGTTCATGTTTACGTGATTTTTTATGATAAAATTGTAAAATCGTTATGCGAAAAATTCTTGAGAAAATATTGCTCACATGCCATGACTTTTGAGATCATACACTTTTCTTTTTCTTTATTTCTTCCCTTTCAATTGGGTCATGTAAATTGACAGTATTGAAATTCTTTCCAATTTGTTTTATTATCAATTTTTTTATTTTTTTATTCAAGTTTAGTATTTGGAATCCAAAGCTGGTAATTTACTACCTAGACTTAGGTCAGTCCTATATATCTTTCAGATCATCAAGTTTGATAAAAAAAAAAAACCACTATATGACCTAGCAAGCCATCAATTTCACCTCTCAAATGCTTAACTTTGAGAGGAAGCACAGGGCATTAAAGTCTTGGTTGAATGATAGAGACTTGGTCGTTCGAAAAAGAGTAAGTCGCTAGCGACTTACTCTTTGCCGCTGGCGACCAAGACTATGTCGCTTATCGTTGATCTCATCCAACGGTCCTGGATGGAACTCCTATAAATACCCAATTTCAAACTCAATTCAACTCACACCTTTTCTACATCTCAATCTCTCTCATAAGCATTTGTGTTAATCTAAATCAAAACTCTCCTAATTTTAATCTAAGACAAAACTCAGTCAATTTTTTTTTGCATAATATGAATTCTCAAAATTTTCAAATGGATGCTCCTGCTAAAAAGTTCATGGTACAAGTTTTTCAATTACCGAAGATGAAAGCATTTGCAGAAATTATGTTCGTTGCACACAAGATAGCGTCAATGGTTGTTCTCAATCAGGCAACACCTTGTAGGGGAACATATTTCAGGGATTTAAAGAGGACACCATGAAAATTAATTCACGTGATCAGAATCTTTGTGTACTCGCTTCGGTAAAATGAGTAAGCAATTGAATGAATATGTTGCTCATGTCCAACAATGTGCTCGTCATCCACCACCGAGTGGTGAATAACTATCGAATATGGAAAAAAGGCGTTGGAGAGAATGACAACTAAAACACGGTAGAACATTTGAATTAGAAGGGTTTTATGATCTTGTAAAAGATTTGCCCAAATTTAATTATGCTCTATTAGCAAATATGCAACAAGTTCCCGGTTCACCAATGTCTTCACCGAGTGACCCACCACCACTCCTTAATTTTGATCTCAATGCAGCTAATACAGAGAAACGAAAAGGTTTAGGAAGAAAAGTAGCAAAAGCATCCCAAGAAGGAGGAGCTGTTGAAAATTTTAACATGACCGACTTTTTGACGCACCAACGGAAAACTGAGAAACAGAGATCCGTTGACCGGAAGGTCACGAATAGGGAGTTGAAAAAGAGCCGTCTTTATCAAAAGCATTTTGTTTGCCAATATGACGAGAATAAGATTCTTTCTATAGAAACCTCATTAATGAATGAGGATCAAATTTTTTTTATGGAAGCTGGACTATAACAAGTTGAAAAGGAAGGCATTAGAAGAACAATTACAACCTTCAATCCTAGTTAATGAAGAAGAAGATTATAAAGACGTTCATGAAGATGATCTTGAGATTCATCCCCTTGATTAATGTAATAGTTAGTTAGTTTAATAATTAAGTTGTATTTTTTAATCGTTAATATTAAGATGTAATTAATTATTTTTTGAAATAAAATAGTTAGTTAGTTCAATGAATTATCTTTTTTTCCATTACTACGCATTACATAAAGGAAGTGGAAATAATGAAAACAACTTAAGGACCAACTGGGCAACAAGTCAAGTCAAAGGATCATAAGGATCCGATCATTCCCATCGTTCCAACGCAAGAAAGTCAAGCGAGTTCAACACAAGAAAACAAAAAGGTTCTCATCGTCCCTTCGCAAAAAAGTCAAGCGAGCACAAAACGACTACGACTAAAAGCGACTACGACTAAAAGGGGAAGCAAGGCAAAAGGGGTCCACGTCCCTGCAAGAGACGTTGACTATAAGAGAGGCAATTGGTTAAACTAAACATGGGAAGAAAATTTATTAGTGGCGTGAAAATCGGAAAAGTAATAACTATTTTTCCTTTTTCAAATTTTTACCATATGTAAAAATTCAAAAGAAAAAAGGGGCAAATTGTGAGGGTATTAAATCCCTAACACCACATGTCCAAATACTATGGAAAGAATATCAGATTATGATGAAACGAGATACACTGAAACAAAATTCATAGATAAGTACTGAAACATACACCTTCGTTGCATGACAGACACGCAAGTTGCGGGAAAGCATGACACAATGTATAGAACTGACAAACATCGATGCATGATAGACACGTCTCAATTGTGCAGGTTGCGGAACAGAAGAAGTTAAAACATGACGAGTCACTTTCAATGGCCACGTGTTGGACATGCCAAATAATAATGTCACTTTCAATGGCCACATGTCGGACATGCCATAATTCTAATAATAAAAATAAGACTGCAGCATTCATCGAAACCCAAAAGCAATAACTTGATTACAAATCCGCAGAAGAGGTGCGGGTCAACAAGCGGAAAACTAAGGGAAATAGGAAGTATGCATGTCAAGTCTTGCGGGAAATACAAATAAGAATGCGGGATAAGCTTCGTTCCAAAAACTGGATAAGAACTAATAGGTGGAAAGAAAGAAGAGGGGGACCCATGATATTTACTATAAATATCAAGCTCCTAAACAGAAAGTGGGGACGGAAAATTTAGAAAAGGAACAGGATCAGAGGAAAAAGTTTAGGTATGACACTTGTGTTAATTAATTTCGTAGTTCAATCATTCTTCGATAATTTTTACTCAAAGCATATAACATTTTATCCTTTTGTAACATACAATCATGAATAAAAACATCAAAATAAATTATTATCCGTGGATGTAGACACTCCATTGTCGAACCACGTTATATAATGGTGTCAATCTTTTGTTTGTTTGCTATATTTTGATTTCATCATAATTGCTTTTCTTCACATATGAATCATTGGTTGTGGTAAATTATGAAAATGGTAATCACATGTTTAGTGTCTTAGCTTAGTGCATGCAAAATTGAACCAAAAGAAAACGAGATTTATGTGTGAGAAGTACATAAATTTTTCGTGTCAAAACAACAACATAAACATTGGGAACTATATTGCTTTGAATACGAGAATTTGTAAAGATGACTTATCTTTTTACACTCACCTTAGCTCCTCAACTCATGCTAGACGACCCTTTTTGTTTTGGTCAGCAAAGAGTAAACTATGTTGAAACACCAGTCCTTAGTCAAGTGCATAATCGAGACAGTAGGAGGAAAGCTAATGCCATCAGCATCACAAAAGTAAGACCAAATTTTCTTAGGTAAGGCGCAAGAGATAAAGATGTCTGTAGCAGATTCTGACATTTTATGGCACACAGGACTAAGTGTTATATATAGGATTGCCACTAGCAGAGATTAAAGCTTTCTTCGTTTCCTGCAATTTGTCCAGAGTAGGCAGTCTATCTGACGAGGCTTAACATGAGAAGAACCCAGTTTGATGCGGCCGTTTAGTGCTCCAAAACTTTGGTCATGGGAAGAAAATCACCCGTTACCTCCTCTCCAGAGATTGCCTTTTCCATCACTCTAATGGGAGTAAATTCACTAAAATCAGAAAGTTATTATGATGTAAATTAGCACCATTAAGCCATTCAACAAAAACGGTTTTTGTCATTAAAACAAAATAAAACTTTATTTTATGAGGAAGTATGATATAGTGGCCATGTTAATATTAATACCATTTAAATGAGAGAATAATATCAGGAAATCAATCAATATTTTTGTAAAACATATATTCCCAAATTTTCTCTAAAAGGCTTCAATTCCTTCTTCATTCTCTCTTCATTGACCTTTTTCTTTTCTCTTCTATTTAAAACCATCTCTCTTCGCCATCATCCTCTCTAGTAATCGCTATCATTTCAATAAATCCATATATTTCTTTGTCTCGCTAACAGCTTAGAAATGGCTGAGAGTGGATATCAGAATACCATAGATGGAACAGTACCAACAACGAACGGAAGCAATACGGCTAACAAAAGAAGTGTTATTGCAACTTCGGATGATTACTTTGCTAGGTTTCTAGCCTTTGCTGTCATTATTTGCAGCACTTATGTTTTTGTTGATATTAGGTAGAGCTGTTATAAGGCTCCACAGGAGATGTCGATAGTTAGCGTTTCAGTATCGGGCAATCAATTGTAGTGGCAGAATATTAAGTTTATGTCGTAACAACATTTTGTTTCTATGGCATTATTTTGGTTCGTTTCTTTTCATTCATGCACATATCCAGAACAAGTTAAATGTAGAATGCCTAGAGGAAAACAAACATCGCATTGGTGTTGGACTTGCAACAATACAGAAAAATATCTCATAATGTCAAGTACCAGTATACATCATAGTCTTGGCCAATTTTTATTAAGGTTCTTCTAATTTTTGATTTCACATAGATTGCAATCCAATATAACAAGAACCAGTTATCAATCAACTACAACAAGTTTACTGTATTCCTCTCCAGAGATTGCCTTTTCCATCACTTTAATGGGAGTAAATTCACTAAGATCAGAACCCTCTAGAAACAGTGTCAAAAGATTCTTCGAGAACCCGCTAAGCATTGCCACACCCTTCTGTTGACCCAACACCGGAGTTGATCTTGAGTCTCGAAGGTTCCAAAACACAATCTCTGGCACGTTCGTGTATCCTTTCTCCCTGAACTTATTCTGTATCACCTGGTAGTCAGTCTCCCATTCCTTAGTCGGATCAACTGGCATTTCATCATCATAGGAGAAGCTATACTTCCCTGCAGCCTCATTGAATTCCATATCGCTGAACACGAAAAGCCTTTTTATCATCTGGTCTTCCTTCAATTTGCCATCAACTGCCACTTGCAGTATTTGGTCAAATACCTTCTGGAAATCTGTTGAACCTCCCCAGGCCATGTTTCTGATGAAATCTGTCTTCGATCTCAGGTTGTCACCTTCAATCTTATGCAATTCAGGATCTTCGCTGAAGGTGATAAGTTGTCCTTTCCATGGGTTTTGACTCATCTCAGACACTAACAAACCAAGAGCTACAGCAACATCCATTGGTGTCCCTGACATACTACCAGATACATCTGCAATTGCAAGACAATCACTTAGCTTTCCAATCTTCGTTATATCATCTACCATTCGTCTCCATTGCAGCTCTGCAACATTAAAATCACCATCTCTATCCTCCTCATCATCTAAAGAAGCAATGATCTCATGAGGTAATAGCGCACCAGCAGCAATCTTTGTCTCCCCTTTCTTAACACTCTCTAAATACTGATTAAACCTTTCTTTATCATGTTCTTCAAAAAAACTCTTATACTTCTTCATAGCAACAGATGAAACACGATTGTACGGCAACGCCTCCCACATTTTACAACTCATATAAACTTCAGGCAATTCCAGCACTTTACGGAGCGGAACTAAATACTCTCTCCTCAACCTATCACGAATCCTATAAGCATAATGACCTTCCTCAACACCTTCATACTCAGGACACGAACTAAGCGGATAAATTCTCCTAGCAATACCTTCACATAACAGTGTAGACTTATCGAAAGACGAATCTAAAGACGGACACCATTTTGGAGCTAAACTAATCTTATTAATCTCACTAGAATTCAAATGCTTTAAATCAGAAATCAATAACTCAGCAAAAATCTCTGATATCCTATCATGTAAGTTTCTATACTCAGTATCATTCACATACCTCTCTAATGCTCTTTTCGATAACTCTATCCCCTTTTCCTTCCTACTCTTCTTCTTCTCCGGTTTCTTCTCCTCCTCTTCACAATCTGATTTATTCGGTACCCTTTTCCCTTTCTTCTTCTGTTTTGGATTCGTATAAATCCGTTTCCCAGTCTCTGGATCAACTGGATAACCAAATTTCTGAATTCTCCATTCGTTCTTCCGTTCTTTTCGAATCTCAATTCCTTCCTGTAATCTAAACAAAATCTCAGGTAAATCTTTAAAATACCCAAAATCAGCCATAGCTTTAAGATTAGAAACTAAGGTTTTAGGATGATTCTTATGAAGCCATAACGCCGCAGCGTAAAACCCTTCTTTATCTGATTTACCAGTCCCTCTAACACCTCTCAAGTTACATATAAGCTTTAGAGCTTTCAATGGATCAAAATTCCAAGCTGATTCTAATCTTTGTGTTACGCTTTCGTGCGGCGTATCGGGGACTACATGGAAGAAGAAATCAAGTAATGGATTATCACTTGATACATATGTTGCTGATCCATTCTCAGTGAATCCTCTGAGATGATGAGAATCTGTTTTTAAATCGTTGAAATTTGAAACCATTAGATCTATGAAAGTTGAAGCAGGAGGAGATGATGGATCATCTGGTTTTGGAGATGGATCAGGGAGTATTGTTGGATCATGATCTGGTTTTGAGAATTGGGGATCACCATCCCCATTTGGTTTTGGTGATGGTAATGTTTGGCGGTGGATTGATGGAGGACCAATGAGATGTAATTGAGAAACAGGGGATGGAGAAGGAGAAGAATCGGTGGAAACAGCCATTGATGGAAGGAGAATTAGAATTAGGGTTTTGTTTCGTTCTTAATACTGTGATTGTGATGTCGAAGAGGTCTATGCGTACACTTATGGATTTTTATGATGTGCCATAACATGTGTTATTATTTTTTATTTTATTTATTGAGAAGAAATATGTATTTAATCAAATTCGATATATACTTAAAAAAAAATTAAAAAAAAAAAGAGAAAAAAAGAAAGATAAACCTTAAAAATATTGATCATAGTTCTTAGATTTATGATATTCAACATATTATATATATATAAATAGAAAATGGTGTGAAATGTTTGTCTTCACTTCTTCTTCTTCATTAGTTCCGCATTCCGTTCATTTGTTTTGTTAGGACATACCAAAATTGAACCAAAGGAAAGAATAATAAAACGAGATATATGTGAAAACAACATTGGGAAGTCTAACGCTTTGAATTTGAGACCGACATAATCGACACAATCCATAATTGGTAATGTTTTTTTTTTTGTGTAGCCGTTAAATACTAGTAGAACTCCTCACTAAAAGATTTCGCTTCTAAATTCTAACATGTTGAAGCAAACCATATACCTTTCATTCCAAGATATTTACTTAGCAGTGAGAAAATCATATTCCTACCACTCGATTTCCTCTGACATCTTAATTTTTTTAATTTTTTTTAATTTTTTAAAAGATGTTAATTTTTAAATCTCGATATCAACATAAAAATCATTATATTTTAAAATATATATACATAAGATGCAAAATACGCTTAGAGACATATAGCATATTATTTTGATTTTCTGGATTGGCAACGTAGATCAATAATGGTTGGAGATAACATATATGGTATCCATACAAATTTTGTTTGTTTTAACCTCACACAAAAAGTGCTCTAAGCAAATTAGGTGTATTATCTAATCCCACAAGTTCCCAAACGAGAAAAATAGAAAAACACGAATCACGTGTTACTATTTCATATACATATCAAGAACTATTTTGACTCGGTTGGGTTACACATCTGACTCGTCATAGAGTTTTGAGATTAAGGTAAACCTGATTTTCAGGTATGATTCAGAGAGCTTAGTATCCGAGTCAACCCAAACCCAAATCAGTGCACATCTTCGATATGCTTGGCCGTTCGTACATAGTTCATTATGATTAACCAGAAAATCAAAGTGTGACTCCCATCGTCACATCTTAAACTGTGGAAAATATTTAGTCGAGATTATTTAAGGACACAAACCAGGTTGTAGGTGACAAAGATAAACGGTATGTATAAATAAATAATCTTGGGTCGGGTAAAGTCCGGAAGTTCAAATTAAAATTGTCTCTTGGTGTCTGTTTGAGTTCCTAGGATTTGCTTTTATGTATTGAATCGGTTGACTAAATCCATGTTAAATCAGATCTAATTTATATGGAGATCCCCACATTTTAAGTCACATCGAAGCGTATCAAAAATCACGATACAGGTCAAATATTAGGTCAGGAAGATAGATGGTACGTCACATATGTAGATATTAGTTCACATAGATATATTACACCTATTATCTTCCACGAAGCCTCGTTGTTGAACGTGAGATCATATTACACCTATTATCTTCCACAAAGCCTCGTTGTTGAAGCTGAGAGATAATAATCCTATAAAATATTTATCATCAGAATGATTTCAACACTAATGAGTTCAATTTCCCCAAATATCTCAGTTGTGTTTTTTTTTAACTCTGAAAACTGCGTAGCTATAGAAAAGTCTTATGGGAGTTGGATCGGATATATTATATATAAATGCGAGAGGTCGTGAAGCTTCTTGATCATTTAGATTAGTCACAAAACAGTTCTTTACATTTCTCAGTGGCTTAACTAGTGCATACGAAATTTACACCTATTGAAAACGAGAACTATATGTGATAATTAAGTTCATTTAAACATTGCGTCCAACAGAAAAGAAAATAAAAATCGTATTTTCGCCGGACATCCTAAATTAGAGCACCACGTTTTAGAAGGTTGGGCTTGCAACGGTTTACAACTGGGGGTGTCTTTGGGCAATTTCCTGGCCCAGTCTTGTGCTCGAGCGTCCAAGACATCAATTATGTTCTCGACCAATGTTTTGGACGAGCACTGTGTGCTTCTTCTCTTCGGGGTTTATTTGAACCATAAGCTATTGAAACGGAGACCAACCAATTTTTTTAAAGTGACAGTCGTAAAAATTGTTGTTCGACTATTGTTTACCACTAAATTTATATCCGTGTTATGTACCGGACATATTTAACTTTTCATAACAGTTACCTTCCAATCAAGTTTAATGAGAATTTATGATTTGATGTGAGCCCCGTCCCGTCGTGACGGCTGGTTGAAAAATTTATCAACCATTAATGGCGGCTTCACTTTAGCATTTCATCAAGCACTTTGAGTGCGACTTCTTTTGTGAGTGCAACATGTGTAATTGGTGATTTAAATCATCAATACCTCTTTCCCTGCAATGATAGATATTATGCTAACAACAATCAGATGGAAATGCCCAACTTAGTTGTCCAAGGACAAACTGAGTGGAAGTCATGATCTTTAGCTAATAGAATTACTGAACGACTGAAGACATGTGGTTGTCTTAAGGAAGTTTCTTAGAATTTTCATTACCTTAAGAGAGCATATTGCTTGCTAGAATGGTTTGCAAAGTTGCATATATAGTAATAATCCTGATAAGTACGTCGATACGGTTTCATGATGTCACCTTCTATGGCTCCTAGCAGCGGGGAAGAACTAAAACAACTTATATTCTCCAATGATAAGATTTTTACAAAAAATGGTGAAATCACGATGCTTTTATTCTTTTTGCACTTTTTGTTCTGTCTTTTTTTTTTTCCTTCTTTTTTTTAGTTTTTATGGGGAAGGTGGGTAGTCCCTCAATCACATAAATAATGGTTCGTCGATTTGCGGCGTTGTCCACCCACTGTAGGTGACGTTGACCCGGTACAATTAAGTATTGGGTTAAACGAAGTGTAATAATTTTAAAAAAAAATAGTCAATATGAGAGTGGGTTTCTTTAACCCCTAAATATTTGCACCATTCAAATTATGTCAAGTATATTTACCAAAACTCTTGTTTCACAACCCACAAAATGTCTTATTTCGACCAATAGGAAGCAAGCATTCCCTCATTATTCAACATGAGAGTTTTATTTGTCTTGGCCTTTAAGTCTTTAGATATAACTTTGCATAGGAATTTAATTGAAAAAAACTGATACAACTTGTGTTTAATCTCTTTCTTGAACTTTTCTAAGCCCTTAAAACAAATTTATGTACCAGCAGGTCCAATACACAACAAGAACCGCATAGACAAAAAGTAATATTCAAAATAAGAAAAAACTTTTACACATTTAATACTACGTCTGTAAATTTTAATTTTTTTTGTTGAAGGAAAAGGTAAACCTCTCAATTTTTTTAATATAAGAAGATTACATACATCAAGATCAAATATATCAAAGGTGAAAAACGTAATAATATACAAATGTTTTGTATCACAATATAATTATAATACATCGTACATAAAATTTCAGAAAGGAAATTAATGATATTTGAATAATGGTTTTTGAATTAAGATTCTGCTATTTTAATTTGAACAAATTCTCTTTTTCACTATCTTCTTCGTTTAAATAAAGTTGTCCCAAATGGGAATAATAAGCACAGAACATCATTTCCAAACTCCCAAACTTAAGCCTTTAGTCCCAACAAGTTGGGTAGGCTAAAGATGAAAGCCAAGAGAATTCCCAAGGGGGGGACTCGCCTCGCCTTTTTCAGCATGATGCTTCGCAAAGAGGGTCCCCCGTAATATCTTTCACAATTCATCTCTTGATGATATGGATGATTTTTACGTCGGCTCGCCAAGCCTGTCACTACATTCTCCTTTAATTATGGTCGAGGACAGGCTATGCTGGACATACAGGAGGAATAAGTCCTTTGCCCTTCTCGCACCCTGGGTTACATCTCGGGACAGGGAGAGGGCAAGCCAGCTCCCCGACTGGGTATTGTGTTCACGAGTTCGCTGGTTGCGGCCATCTTGCAACAAGGTAATCAGGCTTGTCGTTCGCAGGGAAGAGCGGAGAGCCAACCAGCACATGAGAACCTTGACACCACTCATACGCCAACACATATTTTCCAACAAGCAACAACCGTCTACAGTAGAACTAGCAACTTTTGCCAGTTAAGGCAAGGGAAGCACAAGCATCATTATCATGATTAACTCCAGTAGCCATTGACTTTCATAAAAATGTAGAATAACGTCACGCCGAGAGAAATCGTCCTTGTTAACATATTTGAAACGATTATAACAATCGAAAGAAACGCCTAAAAGGCTATAATAACCCTCTAACATGGATAAAACCATTAGAAAATTAAATAAAATTAATGAAATAAAAACCTACAGAAACCTCCAAATCGATATTTTTATTTAAAAAAAAATCTATAGTTTAACTATTTACTTATTATATCCAAATCTGTCAAGAAAATTTGAATAAATAAGATAATTTCCAAATAGATTTGGATTAGAAAAATCAAAAATTGAAGATTTGGTTTGTAAAAAAGTTTTTTGAGGAGAAAAAACTGTTACACAGAGTGTTTTTAGGAGAGAATTTTTTTTTCAATTCAAGAATGACAACTATCTTCTTTATTCGCAATACACATAATATTATATGAAAATTTTAAAATAGTAAAAACTAATATTTTTTGTAGAAACTATGGTTAGTCCTAATAAAAAATATTTTGTATTGTGTTAGTTTGGTCCTGTTGATTTGGTCCAATTGCTCTAAGATCCTTTTTAAAATATATATATTATCAGCTTGGTCTAAAAATTACAATTTGGTTCTAGGGTGAATGTTGCCTACGCTTAATGACGTTATTATTTTTTAAACTAGTGTCAAAGACACATTTTTCTCTCTTCTAAAAGTAAAGAAAAAGTCTTAAAAATTAAATATATCTCAAATAAGTCAAAATTTAATAAATTTTATACATTCGGAATGCCCTCGACGAGATCCACAAAATGAGTAGCACTTTCACTATTTTCTTGAAGATTTAATTTTTATGTTATCGTACAGCTAAAGATAAACTATAAAATAAACTATCATTACGAGTTTATTCTACAAAATGAACTGCTATAATTGATTAACATTGTACTCAACTAAACTTTACGAGTTTATTTTATACAATGAACCGTCATTACGTGTTAGATTGAATTACCATTACGAGTTCATTCAACAAAATAAACTGCCAAATGAACTTTTATATTTAATTCATTTTATAAAATAAACTGCTAAAAAGAACTAGCGTTGTCTTGAGTAAAAGAAAAGTATATTACACCAAAATGCTCAAGGATCTTTGCCATTGAAACAATACAGTTTCCTCGAACATCTTAATTTGGAAATTTTCCAACAGCAAACTTATTAGTTTATTACAAGTAAAATATACTAAGAAATACTTATAAGTTTTTTTTCGTTTTAAATTCGTATTTAGGATAGATTGTGCTTAAACCAAGTATATATATATAATTGCAAAAGATTCATTCATATCTTATTTGTTATTGGACATCACCTTTACCATCGGTGCATACAAAAAAGTGCACAAGACTAAGAAAAGGGGTATGGAATTTGTTGAACCGAGTTTTGGGGTGGTCCGTGTGGATCACAAAAAAAGAGAACTTAACTCAGTCACTTGACTCCCTTTACTAAAAGAACAATACAAGACAAGTGATAAATCGGTGCCGTTTAACACATACTTGTGGAAATGTCAATTTACTGCAATAGAAAAAAAGTTTTTTTTTCTTCGACAAAAATAAAGATAGATTAAAAATGGTTCATAAAATTATAAAACATAAAAAAAAACCACCAAAATTATACAGGACTGATCCTAAGATAATCTCCATAAATAACCATCTAACATAAAACAACAAGCAAATAACAACTTAGAAAGGCATCACCCCCAAAAAATTAATCCCAATTTAATTTTACATTATCCAAAGATACACCACTCAAAGGTACGTAATTTACTTCAATCGCATACACTTTTTTATGTTGTGTTATAAGGTGCAATTTGTAATCCGAGTTTCACTTTTCTATGTTAACCATTCAAAAAAAAGAACTAGACACTGTTCTTACAAAAGCAAGTAATATTGAGTATGGAAATGACCATTACCTTCATAACTTCATGAAACATTAGAATACTCGAACAACGGACAACACTTGAGAGAGATAGAAAACTTAATTTTAGTTCATTTGAAATACTCAGAATTAAAATCAAGTTTGAGATTTTATTATTACACATTGGTAAAACCATCATAAATAGTGTAGTTATATTGATTAAGATAAAACTTACTAAACCTGTTGAGTTTTTCTATAATTAAAACCGTTGTAAGTCCATAAAAATATATTTAGTTTATAGATACTATCCATGAGAATCAAACCATGCAAGTTCGATTCATACAGCATAATCTTAAGCATCTCAGTTTCTTCGAATATCTTAATTTGTAATTTTCTGTAGTGGTATACAACAAAAATCACATGTCATAAGTTCAGTTTCGTATCGATAACTATTTTGACTCGGTTGGGTGTTACACTTATGACTCGTCATAGTATTTTGAGATTAATGAATAATGAGGGATCATGAACATTTATGAAACCAATGACAGGTGAATCAGGCAAATGAAATTCAGCTTATCCAAAGATAAGTCAAATAAAGTTCAGTCCGGTGTGCCAGAATAAACCGACTCATACTAGGCTGATTTTGTTGTGACAAACCTGAACGAGTTGAATATAGAATGCCTTGGAGAAAACAAACATCGCATTCGAGTTGGACTTGCAACAATGCAGGAAAACTGATGGATAATGTCAAGCGCCGGGAAACATCCTAGTCTAGTTTCAAAATATGAATGGTGTCAAAGAGCAACCAATTCATAGATTTCGTGATAGTTCAAAACTAAGATATAAGGTTTCAAAATATCAAATTGGGACATTTTAGATTTTGAAGATGGAATAAACTGAATTTGTCATTTCCATTGGCCACGAAGAGAGAGAAAAATATCCTATATCTGTTATTTAGAACTCTATTTTAAGTTTTATTTTTAAATAAAGTAAATAAAACTAAAATCAGATAAATAAAAAGAAAATAATTACTAAAACTCATGAAAATACTCTATATGACATAAACGCCATGATGTACAACAGATATTTACGTTTCAAAAACGTTGCTCCATAAGTTTCCTTTAATAAACCAAAATTACCTATTTTGCGCAACGTAATCAGATATAGACGTTTCAAAGGATGCAACGTCAGTTGCATAAGCCCGAAATTGAATCGTTGCAAAATTTAGGATGTGGTGTGTACTCTTGCATCCATATTACTGTTTCCATCACTTCAACTTATCTTGTGATGTAGCCATGGATCTTGATTTGTTTTTTTATGATACCTCCTCTTCCCCACGGTGGGCGCTAAAAGTTGTTGCAGTAAAAATATTCCTACAACATTTTTCGGATTTTTATCTAAAATGATGAAGTATGAGTCGTTTGATGATTTAGTAGTATTCCTCGTGATGTATTTATGATATATGAGGAAATTCCAGCTACTTGATGAATTATCTCTTCAATAAATTTGGTTCTTCAAAAATTATTGGTAGATGAAATTGGGGGTACCTGCAAGGACACTGTGGTGCCTCAATGAGTAAGAGTTTACTACAGGTTTTTATGAGGAAGGAAGGATTATAAATGTGTACCTTTCCTGTTGGAATTCCACCTCTATTTATAGGTTGTAGAGGAATTGTATCCAGTCCGATCCGGATACATTTTGACTATGCATATGGACCAAATACTCTCTAGATTCATCCTGGTTCAAACCAATTCCTCCCTCTCTATAGGGATCTATAACTTCCAGGTTTAAATATTACCCGGTCTTCCCAATAACTAATTCCCCATTTTCTATGGGTCAGTAATTTTTGATTCCCCATTTTTCTATGGATCAATAACTTCTAGGTTTGAATTTTTACCTGGTCTTCCCAATAAATGATTTCTCCTTTTTCTAGGGATCAATAACTTCCAGGTTTGAATATATACCTGGTCATATGATGTAAAAGGATTCCATATTTTTAACCCAAAAACCCAATACTGGGTAGAATAATTGGGTTGGGGCACTTGGGCCCATATACCAAACTATATGGTACAAACAAATACTTTTTAAAATTGAATGTGATGATATTTTTTCCAATTTTCTTCGTCAAATCTTCCATACAAATGCAGAGGTATAATAGAGGGAGAAGCATGAAGAATAAGGTGACAAAGAAGGAGACGTGAAAAACGTTCATACATTTGTTGTGCTACTTTTGTTGTGGTACTTAATACTTTGCACTGATTTTTTTTCTTTCTTCTTTCTCACTTCTCAAAAATTAGAAAAAACCCATTAATTTTTTTTCAGATCTAATTCTTTTAGGGTTTAGAACTGAGTAAAGATTTTTTTGTTTTTAGTAGTTTTGGATATAATTGATTTCGATTTACTAGCTATTTTCGTTGTTTTTTAAATAATTTTTTCTTTATTAGAGCGATTTTTATCTTCACTATTTGGACGATTTTATCAGCACTTTTATAGTGTTTCTTTCTAATGATTTGTTCGTGCTTGGTTTTCTTGATAAAAGTACATCGGCGCTTCGGCACTGGCGAAGATCAAGTTCTTCTTCATCAGAAAAATGGATCTAGGGTTTCGAATTAGTGCTCCACATAAATTTTTTTTGGGCGAATCACTCCTCTATCATAGGAGCATCTCTTTTCCAGGAAGAAAATCTATCAAAATGGTCGAATTATAATTTCGAGAATAAGTTCTTCTCCAATCTTAAAGTACAAGATTTGGATACTATCGTGGTAGATATCTCTTTCTCTTCGCGATTTATTTACGTTTTGTAACTTTCATGGTATTTAGTTCATATTATGATATACTTGTTTTTCTTTAAAACAATCGTATTAACGTTTTTTATCGAATGAAATATTTATGATTCGACGGTAACAAAAAACAAAAAAACACATATACATTTGATGTCCACGTGGGTACCACCTACGAGTGGGTGTATTGGGTGCACCCAAAATGGGTTCCACAAATCATTTTACACGAAAAAAAGAAAACACAGAAAAAAAAACAGAAAATCAACCAATCACATTTCTCCACATCACCCAATTACAGGAAAGATAACAACCGCTGGTTCACAGTACAAACCGCAAGAATCTTCTCCCTTCCTATCTTAATTCATTTCAGACATAAGTTTTCAAAATTCTTTTTGATTTCGTAAAACAGAGTTCTGTTCTTCTCATTCAACTGTGAGAAGTAACTTAACAGTTAACTCCAATGTTATTATCAACAACCCAATTCCTTTCTCCTCCAATCTCTCTTCCACTCTCTCCTTCACAACCTCTAACTTCCAGGCCACATCCTACAATTCACAAACAGAACTTAAAACAAAAAAACACCAATTCGAAACCTAAGAGGAGGGATCATGAATCAAAGTCTTCTTACTGGGTTGAAAGCATCAGAACCCAAACTCGGTCTGGTCTTTTTCGAGAAGCCGTTTCAACTTATATCCAAATGATTAATATTTCAGACACACCCCCACCTGATAATTTTGTATTCCCAGCTCTTCTTAAAGCAATTTCAGCCCTTCAAGATTTGGATTTCGGAAAAAAAATCCATGGTTCTATCATCAAGCTTGGTTATCATTCCTCATCAGTGACCGTGGCTAATACATTAATCATATGTATGGGAAATGCGGTGAAATTGGTGATGTTTATCAAGTGTTTGATAGAATTCCTCACAGAGATCAAGTTTCTTGGAACTCTATGATTTCGTCATTGTGTAAGTTTGAGGAATGGGAATCTACATTAGAGGCATTTCGTGTGATGCAGTTGCAAAATGCAGATCCTAGTTCTTTTACTTTGGTTAGTGTTGCCCTTGCTTGTTCTTATCTTAATAAGCATGATGGATTGCGGCTAGGTAAGCAAATTCATGGATATAGCTTAAGGACATGGGATGAAAAGACATTCACGAACAATGCGTTGATAACTATGTATGCGAAGTTGGGAAGGGTGGATTACTCGAAATCATTGTTTGAACAGTTTGAGAACCGGGATATGGTTTCTTGGAACACGGTAATTAGCTCATTGACTCAAAATGATAGATTTGAGGAGGCATTAGTCTTGCTTCGTCTCATGGTTTCAGAAGGGGTAAAACCGGATGTGGTTACTTTCGCAAGCGTGTTACCTGCCTGTTCCCATTTGGAGAAGCTGGAGATTGGAAAGGAAATTCATGCGTACACTTTGAGAAATGATGACATCATTGCAAATTCCTTTGTGGGTAGTGCACTAGTTGACATGTACTGCAATTGTGGGCAAGTCAAAAGTGGGCGTCGAGTTTTTGATGGTATCACTGAACGGCGAATTGGACTCTGGAATGCCATGATTGCTGGTTATGCGCAAAAAGGGTTTGAGGAGGAGGCCCTGCGGCTTTTCATTGAGATGGAAGTGGTTGCTGGACTTCATTCAAATCCCACTACCATGGCAAGTGTCTTGCCAGCTTGGGTTCACTGCAAATCTTTCTCTAAGAAAGAGGCCATCCATGGGTATGCTGTGAAAAGGGGATTTGAGGGGGACAGGTACGTACAAAATGCTCTTATGGATATGTACTCTAGACTGGGCAAGTTAGATATCTCGACGAAAATCTTCAACACCATGAAGGTCAGAGACTTGGTTTCTTGGAACACCATGATCACAGGTTATGTGATTAGTGGGCACCACGATGATGCACTTCTTTTGGTACGTAAGATGCAAAGAGTCCACGGAGCAAGAGATGGAAAAGAGGATGATTTTGAAGAGAGTCAAAAAATCATCTACAAGCCAAATACGATAACACTCATGACAGTTCTTCCTAGCTGTGCCTCCCTAGCAGCATTAGCGAAGGGAAAAGAAATCCATGCTTATGCCATTAGAAATGCATTAGCATCAGATGTTGCAGTTGGGAGTGCATTGGTGGATATGTATGCAAAATGTGGTTGCCTAAACTTGTCGCGAAGGGTTTTTGACAAATTGGCTAAGAGAAATATCATCACATGGAATGTTTTAATCATGGCTTATGGGGTGCATGGACAAGGTGAAGAAGCACTTGAGTTATTTAAGAAAATTACAAATAAACGAGATTTGAAAGGTGAAGTAGTGAAACCAAATGAGGTTACTTTCATAGCAGTTTTCGTCGCTTGTAGCCATTCTAGGATGGTTAATGAGGGACTTGACTTATTCAAACGAATGAAATCTGAGTATGGAGTCGAACCAATACCAGATCACTATGCTTGCATTGGGGACTTGCTTGGTCGGGCGGGTCGATTGGGCGAAGCTTATGAACTCATCACCAGCATGCCTTCTGATTCAGATAAGTCAGGTGCCTGGAGTAGCTTGCTTTTGTCCTGTCGGATACACAACAATGTCAAACTTGGAGAAATTGCAGCTGAAAATCTCTTCCTTTTAGAGCCTAATGTTGCTAGCCACTATGTCCTGCTCTCTAACATCTATTCATCGGCAGGCTTGTGGGAAAAAGCAATGGATGTACGTAAGAAGATGAAAGAAGTAGGGATTCAGAAAGATCCCGGGTTCAGCTGGATCGAATTCGATGGTGAGGTTCATAAGTTCATAGCTGGGGATTTCGCACACCCGCAAAGTGATCAGCTCCATAATTATCTTGAGGGATTGACAGTGAAGATGAGAAAAGAAGGATATATTCCTGACACTTCGTGTGTACTTCACAACATAAATGAAGAAGAGAAAGAGTATCTTTTATGTGGACATAGTGAGAAATTGGCGATAGCGTTTGGTATCTTGAATACTCCTCCAGGTACTACCATTAGAGTTGCTAAAAATCTTAGGGTTTGCAATGACTGCCATCTAGCTACCAAGTTCATCTCTAAAATTGTGCAGAGGGATATAATCGTAAGGGATGCAAAGAGATTCCATCACTTTAAGGAAGGTTTCTGTTCTTGTGGAGATTATTGGTGAAAGAAAAATCCTTAACCCTTTTTCTATTCCAAGAACTACAATTCCTTATTAACAACCTGTACTATTAAAACAAAAGGTAGTATAAAAGAATGAAAGGAGCATATTGTTGGAGTTACGAACAGTGCAGTAATGGCAGTAGTATCTCCAAATCCAATTTGGAGGTCTAAAAGAACAAATGAAATGATTAGTGGGAGTAGTAGTGTGGTTGTTAAAGAAGAAGGGTTTTTTGATGAAGAAGATAATATTAAAGCTGGTGATTCTGAGATTATGTTTGTGCGGATGCAACCGAAGAAACCCATGGACGAACATATTCAGATTTTTGATAAGGTATGATTCATAAAGTTTCAAATTTTAGTTTTATTTTTGAGTTTTGATTTCTGGTGAATAAATTTTGTTCGATTTATAATTATTGGGTTAAAACAAAATCTGGGTTTCATCTATATGTGTCGATCTTGTTATTTTTATGTGGAATGAGATAGTATTAGAGTTGTAATTACAGTTTGTAGAAAGGGTTTATAGGGAAATAACTGCATATTTGAATGATAAGTTTATAGGAACATTTTGTTTTTTGTTGGACATTTCTGTTTAAAAAGAAAAAAGAGGTCGAATATGTTGATAGGCTATAAGAGAGATAAGAAATTGGAGACTGAGTAGATCATCTGCAGCGAATGCCATCAAAATGTAAATGAACATACATCGACAGTTATTGATAACAGCCCTGCGCTTAAGAGTTCAAATAATACTGACAAGGAAAATTGAGATGCCATATAGAGAGTGATATTATAGACATGGGACTGGTGGGGCTTCGGTATTCTTTTACTTTTCTAGATAGAGGTGAAATACGTCTTTAATAAGTATTGTGGTTCTAGATGGTAGCACCTACGTTTTTCGAAATTTGTCTTTAAGAAAGTTTATTTCTGATTTCCTCTGTTCATGCATTACATGGGTAGTGTTTCTTGGTGCTACCATGTGGTGCATTGTGTATTAATATATTTGTCTATGAAATCATTTTCTACTGCCATTATGCAGTTGCCCTCAATATCTGTTGGAGAATCGTTACAAGATTTGGTTATAATTGGTTGTGGTCCGGCAGGTTCCTGGCTGCTTTTAAGGATCTAAACTAGGCCTACATGTGGGTCTTATTTGACCTGATCGACCTTTTCCAAACAATCATGGCGAGTGGAAGGATGAATTCCAAGGTAATATGTGCATCATTTCTATTTCAAAATGCGTTCTGTATTTAAGTCAAAGGTTTGAAGCTAATTCTTTTGTATTCTTAGATCTTGGGCTTGAAGGGTGTATTGAGCATGTTTGAAAGGATACCATTGTATACCTTGATACCGATGAACCAATTCGGAACGGCTGTGCTTATGGAAGAGTTAGTCGGCAGTTGATATATGAAGAATTGTTGAAAAGGTCAGAATTACAACTTACACAATCATTTCATAAATTGAAGTTTTTCACAGTAACTGAAACCTGCAATTGGCAACATGGTGAGCAAAAGACCCTTGCATTTGGTGCTGCAGCCAGCATGGTGCATCCGGCACATGTGAGAAAACAGCAGCTCATCCCCAACTTGTTTTTCTTTTGATAAACTACTTTTTTTCCTTCTCTGCTATTTTTTTTCTCAAAAAGGCTACTCAGTTATGAGATCTTGTCCGAGGCTCCAAGATCTGCGTCTGTAATTGCAGAAATTTTGAAGAACAATAGCGATTCAAAGTATATGGTTGATCAAAAAAAAGTATGATCAATCTCTCAAGTCAAGGTATGTATTTTTCCGTCTATCATAATTTTTTCGGCTACAAGTACTTCAGTGTTTATTAATTTGCAAATGTGGGTTTTGAATGTTTTGTTGTAACATACTCTTATACTGTGTGGTTTGGCATATCGTTCCATCTACATCCAGTGTGCATATGTTCCTGTGCCGTATGATATTTTGTATTTGATAGATCAAAGGACGAGGCATCTCTATGTTACTACAACATCATGTATGTTCCCTTACTTCTCAGTTGTCCATGAAAATAATACGGTTATGCTAGCATAGGATGAATTTCTTATATGTCTGTGTCTAAATATCAGCGTGGAACATTTCTGTGGCCTAAAGAAAGGAAGCATCAAAGAGCATTCTCTTTCTGTGGACTTGAGCTGATTGTGCAACTGGATATTGGAGGCAAAAGAACATTCTTCCAGACCTTTTTTGGCCTACCTGATTGGTAAGTTGAATTTCCAGCTTATTTAGTTATGCAATATTCATCACATCCTAAGTAGCTTTGCTTTAGATTGAATTTAGATGGTTAAAATTTTCAATTGGGTGAGCTAGAAGGCCGACCTACTTAGCGAGCCACATAAGGTGCTACCCTTAATTTCATAAGAACTTATTGTTTTATCTGAGATATAGCTTATCAATTGGAGGTTAATAGAAAACAAGGAAGTTGATTCATCATATATTTATTGCTGGATGTGGAAAGGCTTTCTGGGATCTTCACTCTCTTTAACCGACCTACTACTTTTCGCCATTTACATGTTCGTAATAGCACCAAACAGTATGCGAAAGTTACTTGTCAGACATCTACTTTCTGATCCTACTGGAGCTTTGATGGTAAAAACTTATCTCGCATAGTAACTGTTCAGACTCTCATTATCTTCATAACCCTGTTTTTGGCTTTTGCCAAGAATTTAAACAACACATGTTCGTCCATCAACCTTTGATTTTTAAATGATCTGTTAGTCTGTAAACAGTCAGAGTTTGTATCTCAGTAATATCATCCATCATTACTCAGAACTTGGTATTGATAACAAAAACTAGTTCAAGAATTGGCCACAAAAATCAGAAAACAATGCATATTCAAAAGAGTAGATACATTCTTATTAGGTAAAAACATTGATTCTAGTCTAAGGTTAACAATTTTTTTGGGCAAGGAATAAAATTTTCAAATTCTTGTATTGGTATGTTGTGCATCTACAAAAGAATTTAACCCGAACTATCCAAAATTACATCGAGAAAAAAAGAAAAACAAAGCAAAATACCTATTCAACAAGTACAATTGTTCTTCTAGTCCTGCCACGGTAACCGTTTCATATAAGGGTCTGCCAAAACCGTTTCATATAAGGGTCTGCCAAAACCCGTAAAACGAAATCAGCTACTTATGTAGCAACTCTGCTGTACAATATTTCTCTTTAAACACTTCCCAAACTAGGCACTTATTAACCTTCTCGAGCCAAATTGGAATCCCTATAATCCCATAATCCATATGCAATGTTAGAGTTTCTCAAACTTTTAATTGGAGTCCAATGTACAATGAATTTGTTTTCTCATTTGATTATTGTTGCACTTGCATCTTTTTTTGCCTTCTCGGCACTTCGGCATAAAACTTGCCGTCTCAAAAAAATTAACTTAAGCTATATTATAATCCAAGTTTGTGTCGACATAATTCTCAGGAATCTTTGGGATAAAAAAACGATTTTTATTGTGAAAGTCAAGATGACACCATGCTCTGATAAGAGCAAGAACCGGAGAATAACATTAACCATTGAACTAAAAGAAGTTCATAAAGTCGTCTCTTATAAAGTATACTCCAGACCAGATTATTGATTATAAACACACATTTAAATTTAGCCCCCCACAATAATTTTCTGTTCATACTTCATAATATATATCGTTCTCTTTGCAACGAAATTTTCATTGCACATTTCTTTCAGTATATAGACTCTCCATTCTTTCAGATAAACAAAGAAAGAACTTAGGGTGTTGTACGGGCGAGCTTTCAAATTATGTCAGACTCCGAGGACATTCAGGCTATCGTTATCGACAATGGTTCAGGAAGGATTAAGGTGAGAAAGGATTTACAAACTAATTAAAATTCAACATATTACTTTTGTTTATGTGAGATCAATTTTATGAGATTATGATATATTAATATTTCCTGTCTAAAATTAAGGCTGGACTGTCCGGTGAGGATGCTCCAAGGGCTGTTTTCCCTACTATGGTTGGTCGCCGCTCAAGCCATTTGACATATGTTGGTGATGAAGCACAGTCTAAAAGCAGTATTCTTACATTGAAGTACCCGATTAAGCGTGGAATTGTGACAAACTGGGATGACATGGAGACTATCTGGCATCACACCTTCTACGAAGAACTTCATAAGGCTCCAGAAGAGCATCCTATTCTCCTTACTGAAACCTCTCTTAACCCAAAAAGAAATAGGGAGAAGACGACACATATCATGTTTGAAACCTTCAATGTCCCTGCCATGTTTATTTCTAATAAATCTGTGCTTTCCCTTTATGCTAGTGGCTGTACCACAGGTTTGTATTTAGATATCAGTTGCACACGGTTTCCTTGAATGCTTATGTTTTCGGAAGTAACATGTTTGTACCTGGATGATGATGTTCTTCTCAGGTATGGTGCTTGATTCTGGTGATGGTGTCAACCAAGCAGTTCCCGTTTATGAAGGTTATGTAGTCCCCCATGCTATCCGCCGCCTTGAGTTAGGGGGACGAGATCTGACTGAATCACTAGTGATATGTTAATTGAGGATCAAGGGTACCCATTGGAAACTGTTACTAAACGAGTTGTCGGACAGATAAAGGAATCACTTGCCTATGTGGCTCTTGACTATGAAGAAGAGCTTGAGACTGCAGAGGAAGATTCATCGATCGAGAAGAGTTGGGAGCTTCCCGATGGTGAGGTAATTACCATTGGAGCAGAGAGGTTCCGTTGTCCAGAGAGTTTGTTTCAACCTTCATTAATCGGGATCGATGAATCTGGAGTGCATGAAATAACCTATAACTCAATCATGAAGTGTGATATAGATATTCGTGAAGTCATGTTCCAGAATATCGTTCTCAGTGGTGGATCTACCATGTTCAGTGGTTTTACCGATCGTTTTAGCAAGGAGATTAAGAACCTCGTCCCAAGGCGCATGAGGACAAAAGTTACTGCACCACCAGAGAGGAAGTACTCTACCTGGATTGGAGGTTCTGTACTGACCTCTCTCAGTAGTTTCCAGACGGTAAGAATTCTATGTTCCGTTTATTAGCACCCTTGTTTCACTCAGTTGGAATTTCCCTGGTTTTTCCCGTGTTCATTGTTTTTATGATTTATCTTTTTTGTACGAGCAGGATTGGATATCGAAACAGGAGTACGATGAGTCAGGCCCTCAAATTATCCATTCGAAATGCTTCTAAATGAATGGGTTCTTTCTGTTGTTGTTTGTTGTTCATGTTATTTGTCAAGTGTAGTTTGTAGATGGTCAGTCAGGTCTGGATTGCAGGATTGGTCATGGAACTCTTATTTGTTTTTACTCATTTACAATTCATCTATGCAGTGCTTGATTGTAAGTTTATGTTCTTGTCAATTCTAATAAACCAGATCTCAATGTTGAATCTGAAATAAGACTATCCTCAAAACTCCTTTGCAACAGCAAAGCAATCATTTTCAATCATTAAAGAAAGTCGGACCAATCACTGTATATGTTGTTCGGTCTGTTCTGGTTTTTTGTTCCAGCAACTTAATGTTGAATTTAGCTATTCATGGTCCCAAAAATACTCAGCCAAAAATCTTGAATGTTGATCATTCAAGATTTGTTCAAAGCTCTTGATTACATTCAAAAACAAGGGCCATAATACAAATATTTGTATTTATCAAAGCATTAATTACCACTCCTTGTATTAACATAAATAGAACAATACTGCAGACAATAACACGCAGAGAGTAGACATTCTCTTTTTGAAAGCTTGATGCTGGAATCTATCTTGTTGAGTTTCTTAACACTTCCCATAAGAGTCTTTCGGTGGCTATTCGATAAAAATTATTCCGCTCAATTTCCTCAAACATCTTAATCTTCAAATATGATATTTTTAGTTCTGAAAACCATAAATTTGAAAAACATACAAAAGGATACGAGAGTTGTATTGGTCATTTTATATACAATCAGGTGTAGTCGTAAAATTATTCATATGCTAGTCTCTGATCTAGTTCTTGGCATTTTTTAGTGCCTTGGTGCATACAAAAATTGTAAAAAAAGGAAAACGATAATCATGTGTGTCATAAGTTCACCAAAACATGTTAATAAACTTATAATTGCAATTAAATGTAGTATGCATGTAATATGTAAAGTAGTAACAACGAATGATACGAAAAGAGAAATATCTAAAATTTGTGTATACTTCACAAATTTTGTTAAGGATCATGCACGTATATAGAGCTGTTTTAGAGAAATGAGTCCTAAGATGTGAACAAATATTATTTGCACTCATAATATTTAATCCATCCTTTTTCTATTATAAAATTTACATTTCTACACATAATAAAAATATTCTCTTTGTTTTAATAATGTTAATATATTTATTTTAAAATTTTGTTTCATAAAAATTGAACTATTTTATTAAACAAGATGATATTATAATACTACCTGTTCAATTAATTATTATATTAAATTTTAAAGTAAAAAATATATATAATTTAATGATCATGTTTATATTCGTTTATTTATTTATTTTTGATAAAAAAAAAACATAAACAAACTAGCTTGCAGTTACACCAGGAAAAGACTGAAAGCAAGGAGGTAAACAAGTTGCCGTCCACTTATCTTGGACTTTGTTAGAGATTGCAAAAGCAACAAGGTTGTGGGTTTTGGTGTTGGCTGTTCTAAGGACAAAGTTGAACACCACTTGATGAAATCTTCTGCTCTTTTCCTTTATGCCATCAATAATCTTCCAAATTCTCTAGGGAGAGGGTCTCGTCACATCCTTTAAGACGTTCACCACCACTTGACGATCACCTTCAATGATGACGTTATTAAGACCCAACCAATGAGAGAGTTCAGTAGCAAGAAGAAATCCATCCGCTTCAGCTACAACAGGCAGATTTGAACTTCCCAGTCTAGTGCTAGCCCCGTAACAGCACCCGTTAGAGTCTCTGGCAATGACTACGCATGCATACTGGCCATCTCTAATTGCTGCATCCACATTGATCTTGATGAAAGGAGAGCTAGGTGGTAACAAATTAGTAATTTGGTTCGAAGTGTGTGTGGCCTGAATGTCAGGAGTAGGTTCAAATTCCGTCTCTCTATCTATGTCGTGACTATAGTAGAGATTAAACCAGTAAAAAGCAATCTTAAGAATTCCTTGAACATTAGGTTGTTTTCCTTCAAACACCAGAAGTTTTCTGCATTCCCATATATCCCAGCAAATAGATGCGCCCATAGTGAAAGAATATCCATTGTCCCGAATGTTTAACCATTGCTCAATCAGATTAGAAATTGAAAGATGGTGATTACCTTGCACTCGCATGCCCAGAGGTGAAGCGAACCAGACTGTCTGAGATAAGGTGCAGTGTATGAGTAGATGATCATACTCTCATCTGCCTTGTTACAGGTTCTGCATACGGTAGAGACCCAATCCACAATTCTCCTAATTCTCTGCAATACTCCGAGCCGATTATGAATAGACCTCCATAGGAAAGTTTTTATTTTCGGGGCCATATTTTTGATGGACCAGAACTTCTTCCATGGAAGGTAGTTTCACTAACGCCTGATGAGTCTCCATTTTGAGCAGCCAACACTTTTTGAAAAGACCGGGGAGAGAAATCTCCCTGGGGAGTCAATCTCCAAATTAATTTATCTTCTGCTTCACCGTTGATTTGAATAAGTTTTAGGGAAAATTAGAGAATTGCCCTAATATGGGGTCATTTTAGAGAAATGCCTCAGACTTTTAGGATTTGAGAAAATGCCTCCATCCGTCAATATTTCCGTTATTTGTACGCGTGCGAGTCGTCACGTGCGAAATAAAGACAAAAATACCCCAAAACGTTAAGATAATGTCACGTAGCCAATTCATCTGACGGCCGCGTGAGATTAAGATGTGTCACGTGCCTAAACACATGTCAGGTTTTGAGACATATGAGGTGTCACTGTTCACACGTTTTAATGGCATGCGTGGGAAATTGAGCCCTAATACTTGACCTAGAAGAGTTGCAGTAGCAGAAACATTAGGAAAAATTCATTCTTTTCATTTTAATCACAGTCGAGAGAAGGGGAGACGAGAAGAAAGAAAGAGAGAAGATAGAAGACCAGGTAAGTCTATTAAGAAATCTGTGAGTGATTAAGACTGTTCACTGTTGCAGAGATTAAAAGGTCGAGAAGTGGATGAAGAAATAGTTGTAGACAAGGATTTGTTGAAGACGGAGACGATTCGAGTCGAAGTTTTTGTCGAAACAAGCAAGTAAATGGAACCCAATCCTTCATTTACCATGAATCACAAGATGTTTCTTGTTAGTTTGTAAATGGATGCAATTATAATTTTAGGGCTACATAAGATTTGTTTGGCAATTTAGGGTTTATATGAAATTAGGTATTTCTGTTTTGTTTAAATTTTGGGGTTTATACACAGAAATTAAAACATGTATTTTGAATTGTATAGAAATTTAAACTTTTTTCTTAAATTAGGGGATGGTTAACATGTTTTGACATGTTTTTATATTGAAATTGAAAATGTTTCTAAAATTGGTAGGTAAAATTTGGGTGTTTTAACATAGTTATGAATATATATCAGGGCTAAAATGGATATGAATTTTAGGATTACTGTGCTAAATGGGTCAGGGAAGTATAAACCTATGTATTTTGTTGGTGTTGCTACTGGTATTAGTAGTGATGGGTTTATACAAATGGTAAAAGATAGGATAACCTTGGGTATGAAACCTGAATTGAATCTTATGTTGTTTGATAAGGAAAATTTTCAATGTGAGTGTGAAAAAGACTTTGTTAGAATATTGAACCAAGGAAACCCAAATGAAGATGGTTTTATTGAATTACAAATTTGTATAGTTGATGGTGATGCGCCCATTGGTGGTAATGCTGTTATAAATAGGGAAGTTGGTGGTGCTGCCAGTGGCATTGGCAGTGTTAGTGGTTTTTCTAGTCTAGGTGGTCCTGTAAAAAAGGGTTAGTAAGAATCCTAATGTTAGGAAGAGTCCAAGACTAGCTGCTAAACAGTCTAACACCGAGCATCACATGACTGAAAGAAGACCAACAAGATTGAATTTTGGTCATAAAGGCGGGAATGAGTCTGAAGTCATTACTATACAAGCTAGTGTTGTATATAATGGTGATCAAACCTTCTAGGATGCTGCAGTTACACAATCTACAATTGTTGAAGATGCTAATATTGGTGAAGATCAAGTGAATCTGCAAAATGAGGCTGACGATCAGTGTCATCCGGATGATAGGCCAGAAGTCCAATATGATATTAGTGAAGATGAAGATGGTGAAAGAGTCAATTATGAATAATTTTGTCCAAGTGCGTTGGAAATGAAGATGTTGGTGATGGTGCTGGTGATGTAGAATGCAATATGGATGGCAATGTAGAAGGAAAAGATAATACTAGTGGGGGTGGTGATGAGAATTTGGTTGGCAATGTAGAAGTAAATGCTAATGCTAGTAGGGGTGGTGATGAGAATTTGGATGGCAACGTAGAAGTTTCTTCTAATGCTAATCGTCCTGCATATGAGATGACTGAAGAGGAATATGCTCAGTGGGAAGAAGACTTTGGTGTACATGCAGTGGGTTCCTCAGGTCTAACAATGGTCATTGAAGAAATTCCTGATGTTCAAACTGGTGTGTTGTGCAATAAAATTATTGAAGATATATATGCTTTCAGGAAGCATCTAAGGAAGTATGCAGTACTTAACCATATGCCGTATGAGGTGACTATGATATATATGTTAATCTTATGTTTCCTAAGAACTTTTACACTGGTAGAATTCCTAAGACAATTTTATAAGGATTATTTATTTTATGTTATTGTTTTTTTTAATGTAATTATTTATGTTTCAATTAGATCTTTCAGTCATATTTCAATTTTTACAAGTCATGATGGGTAAGTCTGATCTTGGTTGGGTCATCAAAACCAAGATGGCGAGTTACTCTTTTCGTGACGTCATCGTATGTTGATAGCTTAGACAGCTCTAAACAAAATCCATCTTCCATCGGCTTCTCCAAAGATCGGAAATGCACATCCTGACGGTTTCTAACATCTTCCGGGATACGAACGAACATCGGGAAAGCGGTACTGTGTCATATCATCATCAGCTGAAACGGTTTTTTGGAAGCAAATAATGTCCCCATCTCCAAACTGGCTATCGCGGAATGTGAGCTTCTTGTCTATGTGATAACACCTAACAGTGGGCACAAAATTTAATTCCTCATAAAGTTCTATATCTTCATCTGGAGAGAACCCAGCCATCTCATTAAGCCTTTTAAGAATTTCCAAAGGCTTAAGGCTTACCACTACCCTTCACAAAAGTCTCCCCACATATCAAATTTCTTACTTTTCAGCATCATAAAGCTTGAAAAAAAGAAGAAGATCTTCTTTGGTTCTACGAAGAGGAGGAGGAATGGGATGTAATTCCGGCCCAATCTCTATTTTTAAAAACAGTTTTAAATCTTGGTAATTGTTCCATATGTGATTGCGAACCAACCTATTTGAAAGCTTGATGCTGGAATCTATTTTGTTGAGTTTCTTAACTCTTCCAAGAAGAGTCTTTCGGTGGCTATTCAATAAAAATTATTCCTCTCAATTTCCTCAAACATCTTAATCTCCAAATATGATATTTTTAGTTCTGAAAACCATAAATTTGAAAAACATACAAAAGGATACAAGAGTTGTATTGGTCATTTTATATACAGTCGGGTGTAGTCGTAAAATTATTCATATGCTAGTCTCTGACCTAGATCAGGGCATTTTTGAATGCCTTGGTGCATATAGAAATTGTACAAAAAGGAAAACGAGAATCATGTGTGTGATAAGTTCACCAAATCATGTCAATAAACTTATAATTGCAATTAAATGTAGTATGCATGTAATATATCAAGTAGTAACAACGAATGATACGAAAAGAGAAATATCTAAAATTTGTGTATACTTCACAAATTTGATTGAGTAAGGATCATGTACGCATATAGAGCTGTTTTAGAGAAATGAGTCCTAAGATGTGAACAAATATTATTTGCACTCATAATATTTAATCCATCCTTTTCTATTAGAAAATTTATATTTCTACCCATAGTCAAAAAATCACTTTGTCTCAACAATGTTGGGCTATTTATATTTAAATTTTGTTTCATAAAATTTGAATTATTTCATTAAACAAGACGATATTATAATACTACCCTTTTAATTAAGTATTAAATTAAATTTTAGAAAAAACATGTATAATTTAATATTCATCTTTATATTTGTTTGTTATTATTTTTTTGGTAAAAAAATAAAACAAAACCAAACTAGCTTGCAGTTACATCATGAAGACACTGAAAGCAAGGAGGGAAACAAGTTACCGTCCACTTATCTTGGACTTTGTTAGAGATTGCAAAAGCAACAAGGTTGTGGGCTGTGGTGTTGGCTGTTCTAAGGACAAAGTTGAACACCACTTGATGAAATCTCACTACAAGAAAAACGGGCTTAAGCGTCTAAAATTTTAGCAAGAGCTCGAAAAATTAGTCGCTTTAATAGTTTAAGCATCTAAAATTGCAACTGCCAGAAATTTTAGCGGCTATAAACCTGTGTCCACTATAATTTAGCAACGAAAAAATGTGTTTAATCGCTAGATCCTTTGTTCAAGTAATTTATAGCAACTTAAAAAGTGATCATGTAGCTATTTACTTTGAGGCACCGACTCGTAGCAACAACAAAATAAATTGGTTGCTCAAACCTCCCTCAGCAACTAAGTTTGAGCCACAACCAAATATGTTTAATTGTTAGATCCGTTTTTCAAATAATTTATAGCAGCTAAAAATTGATCATGTAGCTACTCACTTTGAGGCACCGACTCGTAGCAACAAAAAAATAAATTGGTTGCTCAAACCTCTCTCAGCAACTAAATTTGAGCTACGACCAAATATGTTTAATTGCTAGATCTGTTTTTCAAGTAATCTATAGCAGTTAAAAATTGATCATGTAGCTATTCACTTTGAGGCACCGACTCGTAGCAACAAAAAAATATATTGGTTGCTCAAACCTCTCTCAGCAACTAAGCTTGAGCCACGACCAAATATGTTTAATTGCTAAATCCGTTTTTCAAGTAATTTATAACATCTAAAAAAGTGATCATGTAGCTATTCACTTTGAGGCACAGACTCGTAGCAACAAAAAATGAATTGGTTGCTCAAACCTCTCTCAGCAACTAAGTTTAAGCTACCACCACATGTTAAAAAATGAATTACTTGAGGGAGAAAGATAGACCGTGTGATCAAAATAACTCATTGGAAAAAATTGTATTCGTCAATTTTAGTACGATTATAGTTGGTTATAACACCCTTTTTTGATTATTTTTGTTTGAATATTATATATTTTTTAATTAATAAAATATTCGTATATTTTAATATCGAGGAATATGTATTTATGAAAGAAAAAAAAATTAATAACCCGAGAAAAACTCCAATGAATAATGATTTCCTAAATCTATATTTATATCCGTTGGATCAGATATTTTTGGCTTTCTATTGACCAGATAAACAATTTAAGGATCATTGTATGTGTGTGTTTTAGACTTAAAAAACGAAAATAATGTTTGTGTTTAAATTACTCCATTTTTGGTCAAATTGATGGATAATGAATAAAATTTGGTGAGATTGAGAAATATTCAATAAAATTGCTTACCATGAGACTTAAGTGTACAATTTAGCGTCCTTTCTAACAGCTATTTGATACTAAAAAAGATTTCATTAACCTCCATAATTAACGGGATTAATTTATTTGGTACTAAAAATGATTTCATTAACCTCCATAATTAACGGGATTAAGAATCCTATTTAAAAGACAAGATATTAAATAAGAATTAAAGAAGTAAACATGGTTACGAACTAACAGGTAAAGGTAGAAAGTAAGCATGCATATAGCATTTGCAAAGAACAAACGAAACATAAGGCAAGGTTTTAACAAGCCAGATCATTAATTCTTGAAACTTTTTGGTAGCAAAAAAGATGCAGTCACTTGTGTTCACCAATTCAACGTACTACTCTGAAATCTAAAACTGGTATGATGTTTTCTCTCTTTCTCCAAAGATATTACAAACTAGCAGAAAGATTAAGTAAATCAAACTAATCCTCCTCCTCGGCTTCATTTTCAGCAATGTTGAAGTATCGCAACTCGTAGACATTACGGTCTTTGCTGGATGCAATGACTCTCAGCCAGTCCCTAACATTGTGCTTCTTCAAGTATTTCTTGGTCAGATACTTCATGTACCTAATTACATGAATAATAAAAAAAAAGAATCAACACAAGGAAACTCAAATACAAGCATAACAGTCCCAGTGAGCCAATGAGCAATAGTTTCTTGGGTACTGCTGGAAACCAAAAAATCTGTTTGCACACAAAAAATGAGTAAAAGCAATTCATAAACTAACAAGGATCCACCACTGTATATCCGGATCATATTTCCCATGTTAAATAACCCTTTCAGAGTTCCCTAGATAGGTTCCCATTTAAAGACACCCTGTTAAAGTGAGACCTTAAAGTTAACCAGAACCTGTACATAATCATATCATGTGATTGAAACATAGAAACAGAAGAAAACCAAAATCTCATAAGACAATATGCACAACATACAAACAACTTCTATTCACTATAAGTATTTGGGTTAGAATATGAACAACAAACATAACTTAAGCAGTTACAGATTCATTGTTGTTCACATTCTAAACCAAATTAGTTCTATGTCTTCCTTTCACAAGCAGTTACAGATCAATTTCAAAAAGCAGCAGTTAATAAAATCACATGGCAGTTGCGAATCTTCTTTAAATCAAAAGTCATGTACAGACCCCTAATATCAAAACCCTTTTGAAAATTACCTCGATTTATAAAACCCATTCTAGAAAACTCGAATTTCCCTTATTGTTTAAACACCCAAATCGAAAAACTCAATCCTAATTACAACAAATTGAAAACCCACTTTGCCAAAAATCGATATATTTTTTTTAATTCAATCATAAAAACAAAAGAAGATTTCACATAAACAGATTAGATTGAAATGTCTAGTTGGCCAGAAATTTCTATCAAAGTAAAACAAAATGCTAGGAAACGAAACCAACAGTAGTGAGGTTAATCTACCTGAACTTCAGATTCAATCCTGTGAAAATCCAAAAGCACAAAGTTCAAAATGCTAGGAAACGAAACCAAATACCAGGAGTAACATATTAGTCTATAGACTATACAAAATGAGCAGAACAAATGCTGGATGTAACATAGTTACTAACCTATCAAGGTGCACCCCAGAAATGAATATAACTCTACGTTAAGTCAATATACTCAAGAAAATCAGCAAATAACGGAACAAGACTTCATTATCACTAAATAAATATACAATCTACAGTTCATACACAGAAAAAACAAACAATTACTTACTGAATTTTTCAATTTGTTGTTGAGAACTCATAACATTAAGAGGAAGAAGACCACGAAGGACTGATACAACTATACATCAATTCTGGAAGAGGCAATATCACAAACACTGTGTATGCCTGAACAAAATTCAAATAAGTAAAGTTAATTGAAAGTTCTAACACCAAAAAATATGATTAAAATATTATACAGATATGATTTCTAATCTACTCAATTAATGCTTAAGAAATACTCATAATTAAAACAAAAACATCAGTCAACCAGATCTATTAAAAAAAGTAAAATAATAAAACAAACCCAGATTTTATTTTTCTAAAGAGAACAGTAGATCAACAAAAATGGGTGCACCAGAGATAAAGGAAAAAATATAAGAAAACCCTACATTATTATTTTTCTTGAATAGATCCATTAAATCATCTAATGTAAGTGTCAAAATGATTACCTGGGATGAAAGTGGTAACAGTGGTTTCGAATCCGGCTCTGCAAGTATCACAGTAAACCTTACCACAGACAGTAAGAGGTGTTTTAACGGGTCTAGCAGTGCCACTAACAATAGCAGGAAGAACACAAACAACTAACAACACAAGAAATTTCATCGCGGAAGAAGCTATTTTTTTGGAAGTCTACTCAATCTCTCTTTCTAATTCTTTAACTCTAGCTTTACCATCAGCAATAGAAAGTGATTCAAACAAGGAGATTGAGGTTTTGTTACAGTCGAATATGTAACCCTAGTTTTCTCAGATTGGTGATGGTGGTGATGCGGCTCAAATTGGGAGAGAGAGAAAAAAAATGTTGAAAATGAAAGAGAAAATTTTGTGAAGGGTTTTGATAAAAAACAATTAACGGTGGTGATGGTACCTCATACGGATTTAGATTTGCTTTTGATGGTCCAGATTTGCTTTTGGATGGTCATACGGATTCTGTGTTTGTTTTAGTTTTGTGTTAGTTACCATTATGTTTGTTAGTTACCATCTTACTGAAACTGAAATTTGAAAGGTAAATATTGGATTTCGAATGCCATCAACTGATATTTCTATCGTAACCTAACGAATTTTGGAAATTAGGATTCATCAATTTTTTTTTTTTTTGTAATTAGGGTTCTTAGTTTGTCATTTGTTTATAAATTATGATTTGATGAATGGGGTTGAACCCTAACAAATGTTCAATTAAAAGGACCCAATTTTGCGTGTCCGATAAGTTTAACAAGTTAGGGGAAGAGGTTACTAAGGATAATAAGGTGTACATGAACCCTAAACCCCGAACTATGAAATCGAGTGAAATTGAGTGAAATTGATATAGTTTGAGTAAGATCGATCAAAATTGAGTGTATTCTAGTCGACTCGATAAAAAAATTAGTGAATTTTAGTGAGATTGATGAAATCATAGTTTGATATCGTTGGATTTGTTAGATCGATAAAAAAAATGAATAAGTTTGATTGAGATTGAATAAAATTCAATAAATCAAAGTGAAATCGAGTAAAATTGATGAAAAATTGATATAATTTAAGTTACATCAATCAAAATTGAGTGTATTCAAGTAGGTTCGATAAAAAATTGAGTGAATTTTAGTGAGATTGATGAAATCATAGTTTGATATCTTTGGATTTGTTAGATCGATAACAAAATGAATAAGTTTGATTGAAATTGAATAAAATTCATTAAATCAAAGTGAAACCGAGTAAAATTGATGAAAAATTGATATAATTTGAGTTAGATCGATCAAAATTGAGTGTATTCAAGTCGGTTCGATAAAAAATTGAGTGAATTTTAGTGAGATTGATGAAATCATAGTTTCATATCTTTAGATTTGTTAGATCTATAACAAAATGAATAAGTTTGATCGAGATTGGAAAAAATTCAATAAATCAAAGTGAAATCGAGTAAAATTGATGAAAAATTGATATAAATTGTGTTATATCGATCAAAATTGAGTGTATTCAAGTCGGTTCGATAATTAGGTTTTTTTTTATAATTAGGCTTCTTTAGTTTTTGCACACATGAGACATCCCATTTTGCTTGTCCGGTACTGGTCTACTTTGTACTTGAATTTTGTATTATTTCGGCGGCCCGACTTATCTTCCTCCTTTCCCCCAACTCAATGATGAATTAGGGTTCGTAGTTTGAAAATAAAGATTTTGTTACACTCTCTTCCAACATGATAGTTTCACTTTTTCTTGAAATGATTGAGTTTATTATAGCTTGTATTAGTCTGCAGTGGATTTATGCCTTTTTACAACCGTTGGATTTACTTTGCAGTGCGCCAAAACTTGGCCATTCCCTTTAACACCGTTAGATAAAGTAATTTAGATGAATTCGACTAAAATTGAGGATAATAAGTCAAATTGGAGAAATTAGACAGACGCAAATCCATATTGGGCAAATGTGAGTTAAAACTGTAGTGAAATTGAAGAAAATAGAAAAAACAACTCTTTTGAATTAAGTGAAATCGAGTGAAATTGATGAAAAATTGATATAATTTGAGTAAGATCGATCAAAATTGAGTGTATTCAAGTCGGTTCGATAAAAAATTGAGTGAATTTTAGTCAGATTGATGAAATCATAGTTTGATATTGTTAGATTTGTTAGATCGATAAAAAAATGAATAAGTCTGATCGAAATTGTATAAAATTCAATAAATCTAAGTGAAATCGAGTGAAATTGATGAAAAATTGATATAATTTGAGTAAGATCGATCAAAATTGAGTGCATTCAAGCCAGTTCGATAAAAAATTGAGTGAATTTTAGTGAGATTGATGAAATCATAGTTTGATATCGTTAGATTTGTTAGATCGATAAAAAACTGAATAAGTTTGATCGAAATTGGATAAAATTCAATAAATCTAAGTGAAATAAAGTGAAATTGATTAAAATTTGAGTAAGATCGATCAAAATTAAGTGTATTCAAGTCGGTTCAATAAAAAATGGAGTTAATTTTAGTCAGATTGATGAAATCATAGTTTGATATTGTTAGATTTGTTAGATCGATAAAAAAAAAAATGAATAAGTTTGATCGAGATTGTATAAAATTCAATAAATCAAAGTAAAATCGAGTGAAATTGATGAAAAATTGATATAATTTGAGTAAGATCGATCAAAATTGAGTGTATTCATATGTTAGATTGGTGATCCGTATGAGTATAAGATATTAATTTTGAACCGTTAGATTGGTGATCCGTATGAGTATAAGATATTAATTTTGAACCGTCAGATTAACGATCCGTATGAGTAGAAGATGTAAATCCTAGAACCGTCCGATCAGCTTGAAATGTTAATCTTGAACCGTCGGTTAAAACCCTATTAATTTTACTTGTTGACCATAAGGTTTCAATTATTTACGTTTAATACCCTTTGATATAAACACCCTAACCCTAAGTTTCTTCACTTCTCCCTTCAACGCCTCCCTCCCTAAACTTCTCCTCCTCCATCGATGAACTTCTCCGCCTCTTCTCTAAACACCACAGCACCTCTTAGCTTTTCACCATGAGACCAACTTCATGTCACGGCTATTACCATTCTCTCAAATCGGTTCATGTTCATCTTCAGTCGGGCTCAATCTCTCCTTGTGTCTTTTTTATTTGTGCAGTTTTACTATGATCCAGAAAAAGGGCGGCAATTTAGGTCGAAAAGTGAAGTCCTTTTATTTCTGGAACCAGGGATACATGGAAGGAGAAAATCAGCCCAAAAGCAAATCCTAGCTGAGGTACAAGTGAGCTTCCATAGAACTTCTCGTCGGCCAAAATTTACATATGAGGTTTGTCTGTTGAATGATATTGATGTGTTTGTATGTATGTCTCTCTTGTAGCCTATAGATAACTTCAATACTCCTACACAAGCAAGAGCTACTACGTCAAAGAGTTACATCGACAACCAGCCGCATGTTTCAAGTACAGATGCTAATGGATCAACAAATCTGAACCCAGATATTGGTAATGAAACTGTGCTAGAACAAACCATGGAGGATCATAATGCAGGTTAGGTCAATTATCGTTTGATTCATTTAGATGTTAGGTCGATTTCACGATGTGAACCTCATGGAGTTCCATTATCTCATTCTGTTCAAAAATGTGAATACTTTTTTTCATCCCAATCGTGGCGGAGGAGTGGTCCTGTGGGAACTAGTTTGAAATTAGGGATGATTGAAGGGGCAGATCTGCCTGAATGGTTGCCTCAGGGTTGGAAAATGGAGCGTAAAGTCCGATAAAATGGTGCTTCTGCTGGAATGATTGATGCGGTAATTTGATTATTCATCTACTAAATTTACTTATTTTTGGAAATTCTTACATCTTCATTTAGATCATGTACTCGAGTTTTTACATCTCTTCTTGACCATGTTTGCATCTTCATAACCCATAATAAGGGTATGATTCAAAGCATCTTGTGCAACAAACATGTTTGCTTTGAAGGCCACATCATGGTTTTTTTTTTTGACTAATTGGTTCTCTCTTTTCCATGGGTTTCCAAAAAAAAAGGTGCGGATGTCCTGTTTTGTTAAGTAAAATCCTACAAAAAAGAAATT
Organism: Papaver californicum; assembly: GCA_023531435.1. NCBI lineage: Eukaryota > Viridiplantae > Streptophyta > Magnoliopsida > Ranunculales > Papaveraceae > Papaver > Papaver californicum. Next base: position 532,465 of record JAJJMC010031179.1, on the reverse strand, counting down.
AACCACTGAAACTGAACCACTGAGTCTCAGGATTCTATTTAACCAAAAAAGAAAAAAAGAAACAGAAACTGAACCACTGAGTCTCAGGATTCTATTTACTCAAAACCCCTGAATTGCTTGTTCAATGGGAATTTCACTCTAAACTCATTACTAATCTTTGATTAATGTATTTAATACAGAACAAGAAGAACTTGTAAGGTCATTTCAACAGAAACAAACTCAACAGAGTCGTCTGTGGAGGGTTAGTATCCAATTTCTGTTTCTTTTTTTCTTTTTCTTTTTTTGTAATTAATGGTCTTTGTTTCATCTGGTTCAGTTTGTATTGAGTTTCTGATGTATATTGAAAACCCCATAAGCTAAGTTCACTGCGGAAATTCGCAGAACTTTGTATCCGCAGCTTGAAAAGTTCTTAACATTCTAAGCAGGGCATGAGTAACTAAACATCAAGCATGGACCATCAACATAAAGGTATATACCTAAACTAATTCGTACATTTCTGTTGAATAGTAACCATATTCTTGACTTAATTCTTCTGTTGAATTCTTCTTCTTTTTATTTATCTGCAGGTGAGAACTGTTTCAGAAAAACAAATGATGTTATAGAGAACAACCGTTCACGATTTAAGTTGTCCAAGATGGCTTTGTATCAGGCTTAGGAAAAAACTTAGCTCTATGTTAGATACATATCTTTCTTGAGTGAGGCCATATTTGTTTTTGAAGTAGTGTTCTTTATGTTTTGCTTTAAGATTGTGGAGGTTGTAAATATTTCTTAAAGAAAATATTAGATTGTATTTTTTTTCCTTTTCCTTAAAAAGTAATTTTCTTAAGAAATGATATAAATTGAATTATGTGATATAATAAAATTTAATTTTGTTTTTAATTTGATTCATAATTTATTTGGTATTAATTTTAATTTAAATTATGATTTGGGATTATGTAAATCAGAATAGTGAAGTAATTTTTTAGCGAGTAAAAAATTGAGTAGCTTAAATACTCAAGAAACCAACTTTAAGCCAATAAAAATTTGAATTCTAAAATAATTTGGAAGCTTAAAAATTTAAACGATCAACTTGAGTAAAAACTTTGATACCTTAAAAGTTTAAGCAACCAATTTCAGGACAATCAAAATCAAAAATCGATTGTAGCAAGCAAAATTATTTGATCGCTTAAAATTTTAACCAATTTTTAAGTTGTTCCATGTATCTTCCAACTAGGTAGTTTAATAGCTCCTAAGTCACAAGCTGCTTCTAGAGAGAAAAATTTTGTCTCTCAAAAGCTTGGGCAACCAACTTCAGGCCAATCAAAATCATAAATCACTTATACCCAGCAAAACTCTTGATAGCTTAAAACTTTAACCAAGCAATTCAATAAATAGTGGCTCCATGTATCTATCAACTAAGTAGTTTAATTGCTTTAGAATCATTGGTATCTCAGAAGCGATTGATATGTTACTCGCTATATTGGTTGGTCTAGATGTTAAGCAATCAAAATTTTACTTGCTCCATGTTAGTTGGTCTGATGTTAAGCAATGAGTAAAGCAATCGCTTTAGGTAAGTTGCTTTATTACTAGAGCGATTGCATGGTCGCTCAAGGCTTTGACATACATGGCTTTGGGCAACCAACTGAGCGAGTGCCACTTTTGGTCGCTATAACGGTTATAGCGACTTAAAAGGGGCTTTAAGCGACTTAAAACGACATGTCGCTTAAACCCATTTTTCTTGTAGTGTCTTCTGCTCTTTTCCTTTATGTCATCAATAATCTTCCAAATTCTCCAGGGAGAGGGTCTCGTCACATCCTTTAAGATGTTCACCACCACTGGACGATCACCTTCAATGATGACGTTATTAATACCCAACCAATGAGAGAGTTCAGTAGCAAGAAGAAATCCATCCGCTTCAGCTACAACAGGCAGATTTGAACTTCCCAGTCTAGTGCTAGCCCCGTAACAGCACCCGTTAGAGTCTCTGGCAATGGCTACGCATGCATACTGGCCATCTCTAATTGCTGCATCCACATTGATCTTGATGAAAGGAGAGATAGGTGGTAACCAATTAGTAATTTGGTTCGAAGTGTCTGTGGACTAAATGTCAGGAGTAGGTTCAAATTCCGTCTCTCTATCTATGTCGTGACTATAGTAGAGATTAAACCAGTAAAAAGCAATCTTAAGAATTCCTTGAACATTAGGTTGTTTTCCTTCGAACACCAGAAGGTTTCTGCATTCCCATATAGCCCAGCAAGTAGATGCGCCCATTGTAGGGCTGCACAAACCCGATTCAAATCCGCCACCCGATCTACACCCGACCATTTTGACCCATCCGCACCCGACCCACAAATAAACGGGTCGGATGTGGGTGATACCTTTTCTCACTCGACTCATTCTTCCAACCTGCCAGAGAATCACACGTGAGTTTAGCACGCATGAGGGATTGATTGATCTGTTTGTAACACAGAATTGTTCTTCGTTTTACCAAAATTGGTCTTCGTTTTTCCCTTTCTGTTACACAGGCCAGAGGCGAGAGGAGAGATCAGGTAACACTCTTTCTTCATGTTCGTTTAATCAGATCTGAACTCCCATTTTTGTTAAGTTTGTGAGTGAATAACACTCTTGTTTTGATTGTTGCATAGACTACCTAACTCGAAGAAATAGTTGCAGACCTTCATGAAGAAATAGTTGAAGAAAACTCGAAAATTTGAATCAAATTTTACGTCGAAACAAGTAAGTAAATGAAACTTCAAACCTTCATTTCCCATGAATCACCTAATGTTTTGTATTAATTTCTAAATTGATGAAATTAAAATTTTAGGGTTCAGTAAAATTTGGTTTTTTTTTTCTTTTTATGTAATTTAGGGTTTATTTGATCTCCCAGAACAAATAATCCATCTTTTAACGTATTTGCCTTCCACCAAAACCCCTAAATCTCTGTCTTTGTATGTGTCCAACCCTATCTGTTTCTAAATCCCTCTTTTGGGGGGTTTCTCTAAGTCTTTCTGTACTGTAACCTAAACCTAAAAGAATGTGAGAAATGAATAAAACAATGGTGGTCTGTGCTAACTGATACCTGGTGGTCTGTTTGTTGACAGGGTTTTAAGAAGAACAATCAACTGGTTAAGCACCATAGTTACCACTTACCACCATGGTTGAAATCTGATGATCAGTCATATTTTTAATGTATCCCCAACAATGTAGTAAACCTTTTTGTGATCTTGTGTGTATAATGATGCTAACAGAGCCTATGAGCTCTTTTTTGTTGTATGCATCCTGTCATTTCCCCTTATTTTCTTGTTTTTGTTCAGTTTTTTTAGTTTAGTATATTTGTATTCTTTTGTACTTCTCCTTTCAATTGTGTTCATCTTGTTGTTTATTCCTTACTGTTCTTTAACAATTTCCCTTTTAATTAGTTCTCTTAGCCTGTTCTTAGTCCCTGACAAGCTTCTGAACTCCAACAGTTCTAGTATAATCTTATATCTGGCTATATTTTGTGACTGGATTGACTCCTGAATTTGAATACTTCTCTGTTCTTTTTGAGATCTAGCCTATCTGCAGAGACTAAGTGTGTCATCCTTTTTGCGTGTCCCAGTATAAGCTTTAGTGTTTAATTTAGTTTGATCCTCCATCTTGTTGTTTATTTTCAGGGTCTTGTTATATTCCTTTGTATATAGTGATCCTTAATACCTTCATTTTACATTAGCTAGGGAGTTATCAATCTGTTTAATATCCTAGTTGTCTTTGTTCTGCCATTTCTCTGCCTTGTTTTGTTATTCGATACTTCTCATAATTCCACATTAGATCTTCTGACTTGTTTTTTTTTTTGTAGGTTACCACTTACCACCATGGTTGAAATCTCAGAAGATTATTCTAGTTCAAATCTTCCAGTTATACAAGGAATTCCATCGCAATCGCAAATGGGACCTCCACCTCAACGTCCACCGAATTCCATAGCAGGGACAGGGAGTACAGCTGGGTCATCTGTTGTACTATCTTCTCAACCTTCATCATCTTGTGGAGTAAGCGACAATTCAAATAAAAAGCCTAGAGTTAGTGCGAAAAAATCTTGGGTATGTGGTCACTTTGATAATATAGAAGATGGTGCTAGAGCAAAGTGTAAGCACTGTCCTAAGGGTCTGGGTAGTTACAAGATTGGTGGTAAACCACATGGGACTACCAATCTTTCTCATCATTTGGAGAAGTATATTGACTATAAAAAATCAGTTAATAAGGAACAAGGACAACAAACACTTGGTTTTCAGCCGTGCAAGCTGGGAGAGGAACCACAATTGGTGGGGTCACTTATATTCAAGGTTCTTCTGCTTGAAAGTGTGATATCTTCATTCGAGTCTGTAGGTAACACTAGTTCTACTTCTACTCAAGGTTCTTCTGCTTCTAGCAAGGCTAAGTATATGGAAGGAAGAAATAAACGCAAAAGCCAATTGAGTACTGTGGATGATCATAAGAGATCTGAGGTGGAAAGATACTTAGCTGAGCCTATCTACTCTCCAACCAATGAGGATTCTTCTTTTGATATATTACTTTGGTGGAAGATCAACTCTGCGAGGTTTGAAATTTTTCCACTCATAGCCAAAGATATATTTTCTATACCTGTTTCTTCTGTCGCTTCTGAATCAACTTTTAGTACCGGAAAACGAATTTTGGATCCTTTTCGGAGTTCCTTAAAGCCTAGAACACTTGAGGCATTAACGAAATGGGAGCAGCCTAAACCGTGAAATTTTTTATTGCAAAATTGGTTATATATACCAATTGACAAAGATTCTTCTAGCCTTGGAGTCGAGGAGGAGGAGGTTGATGTTCTTGAGTCGGGTATAATTTTTACTTCATGGTTCTTAACTTCTTATACTATTATTACTATTGGTATTTTTAATTTTTTTCATTCTAATTGTTCACTTCTTTTGTTGCAGAACTATTTGGTAACCTTGGTGCTTCTTCCATCATCATAGATGATGATTGATTCCTATTCGGTGACCTGGAGGTGGGTTCTGGTGGTGAATCTGAGATTAATCTAATGTTCTTTTGGTAAAATCTGATTTTGGGGTAGTATTCATTCACTGATGTTGTTTTTCTTCACATTCTGTAATAGTTGATTCTGCAGTTGTGTGAACTCATTGTACCCTATTGCAATTTTGTTTTAATGTCATATCACTAGCAAGAAGAAGTTAGTTTTGTATTTCCATTTTTTAATTTTTCATGTTGCAGCACTCTCCAGAACTTAGATGGCAAGACACCAATTGATGTTGCCAAGTTGAACAACCAGCAGGATGTCATGAAGCTGCTTGAAAAGGATGTGTTTGTTTAAACATTGTTGTTGGTAGTACCTCTTAAATTCCTTCTTCTGGTGGAATAAACCATTATACTTTTGATCTCACTGAAATGGTTGTCATTACTCTTTTGTCTATTCATTTCTACATCTTACTGTTAATTTACTAGTTTTGTTGTTGTTTTAGACTTTTAGTTGTGTAAACCTTATTTTTCTATGTAATGAGACTTCACTGGAGTTGGAATCTTGCTATAGCATAATGCTGTGTCTAGATTTGTTATTATTGCCATCAATCTAGATTTCAATGAGGCTTGAGGCTACCTTAATCCCGTGTATTGTAGCTTTCCATATTCTGTTTACTTGGTTCGTAGTTGGTTGTGTGGCAAGAGATAGAAGCTTTTGCCTTTGGATAAACTAATTTTCCTTTGAATGGTTTGGCTTGAATTTGGGAGGGTGATCCGCACCCAACCCGCCGAAATGACGGGTCAGACTCGACCCGACCCGTCCTACAAAGGGTTGGGTACGGATGAATATTCCAATTATTTATCAATTGGCGGGTCGGGTGCGTGTGAGGCCAAACCCGACTCACCCGACCCGATGTGCATCCCTAGCCCATGGTGAAAGAAAATCCATTGTCCCGAATGTTTAACCATTGCTCGATCAGATTAGAAATTGAAAGATGGTGATTACCTTGCACTCGCATGCCCAGAGGTGAAGCGAACCAGACTGTCTGAGATAAGGTGCAGTGTATGAGTAGATGATCAATGCTCTCATCTGCCTTGTTACAGGTTCTGCATACTGTAGAGACCCCATCCACAAATCTCTTAATTCTCTGCAATACTCCGAGCCCATTATGAATAGATCTCCATAGGAAAGTTTTTATTTTAGGGGCCACATTTTGGATGGACCAGAACTTCTTCCATGGGAAGGTAGTTTCACTAACGCCTGATGAGTCTCCATTTTGAGCAGCCAACACTTTTTGAAAAGACCGGGGAGAGAAATCTCCATGGGAGTAAATCTCCAAATTAATTTATCTTCTGCTTCACCGTTCATTTGAGTAAGTTCTAGGAAAAATTAGAGAAATGCTCTAAAATGGGGTCATTTAAAGAAATGCCCCAGACTTTTAGAATTTGGGAAAATTCCTCAACCCGTCAATATTTCCGTTATATGTATGCGTGCAAATCGTCAAGGGCGAAATAAAGACAAAAATACCCCAAAATGTTAAGATAATGTCACGTAGCCAGTTCATCCGACGACCGCGTGAGATTAAGATGTGTCATGTGCCTAAACACATGTCAGGTTTTGAGACATATGAGATGTCACTGTTCACACGTTTTAATGGCACGCGTGGGAAATTGAGCCCTAATACTTCATCTAGAAGAGTTGCAGAAGCAGAAACATTAGGAAAAATTCATTCTTTTTATTTTAGTCTCAATCGAGAGAAGGGGGAGACGAAAAGAAAGAAAGAGAGAAGATAGAAGACCAAGTAAGTCTATTAAGAAATCGACCGAATCTGTGAGTGATTAAGACTCGTTCACTGTTGCAGAGATTAAAAGGTCGAGAAGGGAATGAAGAAATAGTTGCAGACAAGGATTTGTTGAAAACGGAGACGATTCAAGTCGAATTTTTCATCGAAACAAGTAAGTAAATGGAAACCAATCCTTCATTTACCATGAATCACAAGATGTTGATTGTTAGTTTGTAAATGGATGAAATTAAAATTTTAGGGTTACACAATTTTTTTTCGGTAATTTAGGGTTTGTATGAAATTAGGTATTTCTGTTTTGTTTAAATTTTGAGGTTTATATACAGAAATCGAAACATGTATTTTGAATTCTATAGAAATTGATTTTTTTTTCTTAAATTAGGGGAAACATATATTTTGATTTAGGGGAAACATTGTATAGAAACATGTATTTCGAATTATATTGAAATTGAACCTGTTTCTAAAATTGGTAGGTAAAATTTGGGTTTTTTTATCATGTTTGTATTGAAATTGAATCTGTTTGTAAAATTTGAGTGTTTTAACATAGTTATGTATATATATCAGGGCTAAAATGGATATGGATTTTAGGATTACTGTGCTAAATAGGTCAGGGAAGTATAAACCTATGTATTTTGTTGGTGTTGCTGCTAGTATTAGTGGTGATGGGTTTATACAAATGGTAAAAGATAGGATAACCTTGGGTATGAAACCTGAATTGAATCTTATGTTGATTGATAAGGAAAATTTTCAATGTGAGTGTGAAAAAGACTTTGTTAGAATATGAAACCAAGGGAACCCAAATGAAGATGGTTTTATTGAATTACAAATTTGTATAGTTGATGGTGATGTGCCCATTGGTGGTAATGTTGTTATAAATAGGGAAGTTGGTGGTGCTTCCAGTGGCAGTGGTAATGTTAGTGGTTTTTCTAGTCTAGGTAGTTGATGTAATTTTAGAAGTGGTAAATAAAGATTCGATTCTCGAACTTGTGAAGGTGATGATTTTAGAAAATAATGATTTAAACTAACTCTAGAAAATTCCAGGAGTAAGAAAAAGACTAAATAACCTAAAGATGATTTTTTGAATAATTTTAAAAATACCAGGAATCAGGAATCAGGTAATTCTAACAACCTATGTGATTAATCAGATAATTCTTTTTAAATTAATTGAAGCCCAAATAATTGCCAAAATTGGTTTTGTTATGCTAACAAACAGAGGTAAATCACAAGCATGGATTATCAAAATTAATTAACTAAGCATAATCCATCAAGCAAAAGCACAACTGTTGAAAGAAAACCGTTTTTACTATTCAAAACTATGCAATTTTAATGATAAAAGAATTATAAATAATTATTAGAAAATAATTAAATCACATAAAATTGAGAAAATTACCTTATCCATCATCCCAGTAAATAGACTTAGCTCATGGTGGAAAAAGATTGCTCAAAAGTTGATTTCATTGCTCAAAATATTGATTACAAGGTGAAATAATAGTGCAACAGCCAAACAGCAACGGGTATAAACGTCACAGGAACAGGGTTCAACTGTTACAGCACAGTTTCAAGCAACAAAAGAGAGAAGAAATGGTGACAGATAGATTTGAAACAGCAACAGTTAAAACTGTTGCACTGTCTTCTTCTTCAGCGGCGATGGTGAAGAACACCGATCACCGGGAGCAGCAGCAGTGACCGGCCGATGTCGGAACTTGATCGGAAAATAGCAAAAGTGGTTCTGGAGCTTCGTACTTTGATTCTGAGGATTGTAAACTCTTTATATAGGCCCTGTGAGTCTTCTAGGATGTTCTAATCCCATTAGAACTCGGTGATTTGACGAAAAATCAATAGTTATCCAAAACCGAAACATGTTCCTTTTCCCGGCCAAATTCATGATTCTCCAGCCCTTATCTTCGGCTTCTAGAGCTTCTAATCGATTATACGAACCTTCAATTAGATTGGGTACTTATCAATTTGCTGAAATCCCATCAAAATTGCGATTTGATTTGAGTCCTGTTTTGCCGATGAAGCTTTGACCTGGTCAACTGGGTTTGACTCGGTCAACTGACTTTGACCGAGTTGACTGGGCCGAGTTGACCCGCTGAGTTGGTCCGATCCAGCCCTTCCCGATCCAAGGGTGCCCCAATCCAAAGTGTGGGTGCCTTGATCCATTTTCCCGGGTGCTTTGAACACTTTTTGAGCCAATTTTTCCACAAATCTTTATTCTTCTAATGTCCCTACAAAAGCAATAAAACACGTAATAGACACAAAATCGAGTACTAACTCACTAGAAATTAAGGTGTAATTTAGACACTAAAATGTGTCTATCAGTAGTCCTAAAAAAAGGTTATTAAGAAGCCTAATGTTAGGAAGAGTCCAATACTAGCTGCTAAACAGTCTAACACCGAGCATCACATGACTGAGAGAAGACCAACAAGATTGAACTTTGGTCATAAAGGCGGGAATGAGTCTGAAGTCATTACTACACAAGCTAGTGTTGTATACAATGGTGATCAAACCTTCTGGGATGTTGTAGTTACACAATTTACAATTGTTGAAGATGCTAATGTTGGTGAAGATCAAGTGAATCTGCAGAATGAGACTGACGATCAGTGTCATCCGGATGATAGGCCAGAATTCCAACATGATATTAGTGAATATGAAGAGGAATATGAAGATAGTGAAAGAGTCAATTATGAAGAATTTTGTCCAAGTGTGTTAGAAATGAAGATGTTGGTGATTGTGCTGGTGATGTAGAATGGAATATGGGTGGCAATGTAGAAGGAAAAAATAATGCTAGTGGGGGTGGTGATGAGAATTTGGCTGATAATGTAGAAGGAAATGCTAATGCTAGTAATGGTGATGATGAGAATTTGGATGACAATGTAGAAGGTTTTTCTAATGCTAATCGTCCTGCATATGAGATGACTGAAGAGGAATATGCTCAGTGGGAAGCAGACTTTTGTGTACATGCAGTGGGTTCCTCAGGTATGACAATGGCCATTAAAGAAGTTCCTGATGTTGAAAACGTTTGTTGTGCAATAAAATGAGGTTTGAAGATATATATGCTTTCTGGAAACATCTAAGGAAGTATGCAGTACTTAACCATATGCAATATTAGGTGATTAAGATAAATATTTAATCTTATGTTTCCTAAGAACTTTTGTACTGGTAGAATTCCTAAGACAATTTTATAAGGGTTATTTTATGTTTTCTTTTTCTTTAAGCAATTATTTATGTTTCAATTAGACCTTCCAGTCATATTTAATTTTTTTTCTTAACAAAATTATAAAACGATATACATAAAATGATATCATGACTTTTTTCTAAAAGTCTAGGGCATTTCTCCAAGATGACCCCATCGTTTTAGGGCATTTCTCTTATTTTTTCTAAGTTTTATCTGTCTAGCCGGGAAAGGATCAAATGTTTGTCGGATTAACTCCTCACCCAGGTGGCAGTTTTAACGTTAATTAGTTGGTGGACTTTTGATATCTTCCTCACGTTAGAATCATTAGTGATAGGGATAGAGCCTGGAATTGTCGGGATCCAGGGGTCCTCCCAGATATTGATGTTTCTACCGTTACCAACTAACCATGTGCTTGAGGGAATAAATTCCAAACTACACGTGTTCAAAAACTATTGGAGAAGTAACGAGTTACGATGAGACGAGAAACACTGAAACAAAACCCTTTGAGAAGTACTGAACAAACATCTGAAAATTCGATAAGATTTGAACCTGACAGCGTTGTTGCATGATCGACACGGGGGTTGCGGGAAAGCATGACACACTGCTCGAAACAGATAGCCTTGCTGCCTGACTGACACCCAGGTTTCGGGAAAGCCTGGCACAATAAAGAGAAATGATGAGCATTGATGCATGAGAGACACGTATCAACTTTATAAGCTGCAGAACAAAAAGAACTAAAGCATGACAAGTCACTTTTAAGATCCACGTGTCAGACATGCTATGATTCTAATAAGACCGCAACGTTCATCCAAATCCAAAAACAATAGCTTAAATACAAGACCGCAGAAGAGTTGCGGGACAACAAGTGAGAAACTAAGGGAAACAAGCAATAAACATGCTAAGCTTTGCGGGAAGCATGATCAAATCTTGCGGAAAGTACAAATACGTTTTGCGGGACTACACTCCAAGGATGGATAAGAATAAATAGGTGGAAAGGTAAATTGGAGGGACCCATCAAATTGGCTATAAATAGCAAGCTTATAAACAGGAAGAGGGACTGGAAAATCTGGAGAAAAATTGGACATAAGGTATAGGATCAGAATAAAAAAGTTTAGGTATGAGACTTGTGTAAATTTTAGTTCAATTGTTCTTTGATTAACATGATAATGATTTTATAGCATAACATTTTTCCTGTAATTTATGATGATGAATAATAAAAGTGATACAAATCTTTATTACCCGTAGATGTAGACAATTTGATTGTCGAACCACGTTAAATGCTTGAGTCAATTTATTTCTTGTTCTGATTGATTATCATCTTCTAAGTGTTAACATGAGTTGATTTTATGATAAGATATCAAACTTTAATATGTTTCAAATTTTATTAGTTTTGATCCAAAGATACAAGATTTTTGGTAATGACAATGTGCATCCCAGCTTCAGATTATCTCTGCTGTCGAGAATAATAGACCAAGTGGTAGAGCATTTGTGTCTTGTTCTGGCACTCCAAAAAGAACAGTTTCTTAGGTACTTGGCTCTTAGGATGCAGCTCCACAAAGACTTATAGACATTGATGAACCTCCAAACAAGCTTGGCCACCAAAGCTCTGTTCAAATCAGCTAAAGATCTCAAACCAAGGCCACCTTTCTCTTTTGGCAATTGAAACCACTCTCACTTAAGAAAATGCATTTTCCTTCTGTCTCTAGTGTGACGCCATCAAAAATCTCTAATGAGTTGAGTTTAACTTGTTGAGAATGGATTTAGGAATATGAGAAGCGACCATGTATAAACTGGAATGAGGGCGAGCACAACTTGAATTAGTGTTGTTCTCCCAGCATGAGATAGAAAATGTCTTTTCCATCCTGGAAGCTTGTCATCAAATTTCTCAATTAAGATGTTATAATTAGATGCCCTGTTGCCAAATCGCAGAATCTTGACTCCAAGGTATTTGTCCTCCTTACTCATCATATTTACACCCAAAACTTCTATGATTTCTTTACATCTGTCATCACTAACATTTTTACTGAAATAGATTGAAGATTTGTTGTAGTTTACTAGCTGGCCTGAAACTTGATAATATTAATTCAAAATATTGGATATAGCAGAAACAGTAGACTCGTTAGTATGTCCAAAAAGCATAACATCGTCAAAAAGCATAACATCGTCAACAAACATTATATGACTAACACTTGGAGCATATATATTGAGTTTATACCCACTATAAAGCCCATCTCGTTCCATTTGGTTTAGGGACACTTTGAGAAATGCTCTAAAATGGGGTCATTTTGAAGAAATGCCCAGACTTTTAAAATTTAGAAAAATGCCCTGATTTGTTAGTATTTCCGTTAAACGTACGCGTGTGAGTCGTCAGTGTAAAAATTTGTATGTAAAAATTTGGGGTTTGTTGTTTGAAATTGAAATTTTAACATGCTTGTATTGAATTATGTATGTATATCAAAGCTAAAATGAATAAGGATGTTATAGTTAACGAAAATACTAATAGATCGGGACATTTTCCCAAATTTTAAAAAAAGTCCGGGGGCATTTCTCCAAAACGACCCTCAATTTTAGGGCATTTCTCAAATTTTCCCTTTGGTTTATGATGCTAGATAGTGTGTGAGAACAAATGATAAAGAGATAGGACGAAAGGGGACATCCTGCCTGATGCCACTTTCTCCTAAAAAATAACCTTCAGGTTGGCCATTGAGAAGGATCGAGTATGCTGTGGAAGTGACACAACTCATTATCAGATCATGGGTTCTGTTGATGATTCCAAAACTATGAAGAGCTTGACTAAGGAAAACCCAGTCAACTCTATCATAGGCTTTGCTCATGTCTAGTTTGTGGGCAAAATCACTCTTGTTGGAAGAACAAGTATTCCTTGGCCACAACAATGTCATCTAAGATTTGTCTCATGTCTAGTTTGTGGGCAAAATCACTCTTGTTGGAAGAACAAGTATTCCTTGGCCACAACAATGTCATCTAAGATTTGTCTGCCAGGGACAAAGGCCGACTGAAATGCCCCAAAACTATAATCAGCCGCAACTTCAGAATTTATCTTTTAGGGAATCAACGCTAGATAGGTATGGTTGAGGCCATTAGGGATAGTTGCACTTCGAAAACAATCCTGTATGAGCTGTACAGTTTCTTGACCAATAACATGCCAACATTTTTTTATAGAAAAGAGGTGGGAATCCGTCGGGTCCAGGGGATTTCAAAGAGCCCATTTTCTTGATAACATCAAAAATCTCTTCAGCAGAAGAAATAGAGGTAATGGAATTACAATCAGATTGAGTTATGCTAGTTGGACTATCAATGTGTATGGAACTGGGATGAACATTATGAAAGTGAGAGATGAATGTATCTTTTATTTTGACATGATCAGATATCCATTCTTTATCTTTTAATGCAAATTTTTTATTTCTACTCCTTCTATGAATAACGGAAATATGAAATACCCGAGTGTTTTTGTCTGTAGTTGGCACCCATTTTGATTTGTTTCTCTGCTGCCAGAACATCCTATTTCTCTTCTCCAGACTTGATATCTTTTGAGTGATAGCTTTCTCTCCTTCCCTTGTGTCAGATAAGTGTACCTTTGTTTGCAGTTCAACCAGCTTATATTTTTCCTTTTCGATTTCGCTCTTGTAATCCCAGTTAGATTGAATGATTTCATTGAATTGTGGATGCTCAGTCCAGTAAAATTCAAATTTGTAGTTTTGTTTTCTTTTGGGATGCTTCCTCATAGTGTTTAGCAAAATAGGAGCATGGTCACTTTCAATCCTGGGAAGGTGAAGTACTGCAGCATCTTTGAATAATAGCCTCCAGTCTGAACTACAAATTGCTCTGCCAAGTCTTTCAAATATGGGAGCCGATTGGCTTGCGTTATTTGACCAAGTGAAAGCAGGTCCAGCATATCCCAGGTCAATTTCATCTCTCTCCCTGACCATGATTCTGAAAGCATTACAACTAATATCAGTAGTAGAACAGCCCCCATGCTTTTCATACTGATGCATAAGCACATTCAGGTCTCCAGTGATACAACAAGGTTCAGTAATTGAAGCAATTGTCCTAGAAATCTGACTCCAAAAAGGGTCTCTTCGAGGATGAGATGGAGGACCATAAATACACAGAAGATCTCACTATGGTAAGTTTAACTTAGGACCAATAGTGCAGTGAATTAAGTTCTGAGATTTGGTTAGAACTTCCAAATCTACATTATCTTGCCAAAGAACAGCTACACCACCACTTCTACCTTGTGCGACTACAAGCTCAAAATTTCTAAAATTGAGAGAGCTGAAAACTCTTCTACTATTGCTTTCATTCAGTCTTGTTTCAGAAAGGAATAAAGTAGAAGGGTTACAGCTACGCAGGAATGAGTTAAGAGTTAGAACTGTCGTCTCATTCCCTAGTCCACGACAGTTCCAGGATTGTATTAACATCCCTCTTGCGACTTTTCTAGGCAAGTCGCCATAGCCTCATCTTTATTGCAGAAGTGTTATTGCTTGAGTGGTAGGTCACAATCCAGTGGGGTTGATTGCCTTTTGCTTGGAAGATTTCAGTAGATTCTGTTTTTCCGGAATCACGAGCTTGTCTCTTCCAATGTTTTGATTTCTTTTGAGTTTCACCGTCACCAGCTTGGGGTTTGTTTGGGAGAGCCTGGATCTTAATGGATTCAGTTATCTGAGTAGTAACAGACATAGGTTGGTGTTGCTTGAGAGGTGTGGAATTAGTGTTCTTTTTAGGATTGGCTGGGTGGATGGACTTTTCTTGGATGTGGGGTACAGTTGGTGGATTGGTAATTGGTGGTGGTTTTTGGGATTGGACCTGATTACTTTGATTGTTTTCGGTTTGAGGAATATGAGAAATTGATTTGTAGCCCTTACCTTATTGGCACAATAAATACCATTCTTGGCATTATGTGTGGCAGTTACGGCTTGGAGAGAGCCTCTCTCGATGGTGCTAGAAATATGGGGGATAATAGTTGCTGGTGAAGAGGCTTTATTTTCGGAGGGTTTCAAGGCTTGGATAATGGGGAAGGTTTCCGTTACGGGTTGGATTGGTGGATGGGTGGAATTAATGGGATCTGAAATGATGGGGGATGATTGGCTAGCTTTCATGGTGGTGGTTCCTTCAATGCTGTTACTATTGTTCAATTTTTTCTTCCTCAGGTGACTGGATTGACCCATTTTTGGCTTAAAGTTAGCATTCATCTCTTCCGTATATCGAGCAATTTTTGTTTCTTGCATCTTCTCCATGAAGGCTTCCGGCGAAAAAAACCCCAGCTTTTCACATTCTTTGGACAATTCTGGGCATTGTTCCATGATGTGACCGAATTTCCCACAGAAGAAACAGATTCGAGGAAGTCTCTCTTACCTTAGCTGGATGGTACACTTCTTTTTTGAAGGGAGAGTGACGTGCAATTCCTGTTTAATGTCTTTGTGATATCAATCTTGACTCTGACCTTGGCAAAACTTCCCCATTTAACTTGTTCTGTTAGAGGTATTGGATATGGATTCCCAAGTTTTAATCCAATGAACTCTACTGTTTTTTGTTCTTGAGCACTGATAGGGAGACCATGAACCTGCACAGTGAAGATAGCATGCCTGAATTCATACTCGTGAGAGAGTCTGTCTGGATAACAAACTTCAAGTAGAAGCAAATAATCATTTATTGCCCATGGTGATTTGGTGATGACTGCGTGACCCCAGTTCAAACTTGACCAAATAGATTGCAGTGCCAAACGCTGATATTTCCATGTTTCCTGAAGGTCTCCAAGATCTAGCTAGTAAGTTGTAGAGAATATTCAACCCATATTCGCAACCTGTGACAGTGGTGATGACTAATGAGTATTTATGTTCATTGTCTGATTCTGAGAGATCATCTGGAATCTCAAAAGCTTCTTCATCATCTTTTAAAATGGAGGCTAAGCGGTTAGCTAGATCTTCACATTCAGCTTCAGTGTGGGAGGAGGATGAAGAGCCATGGTTATGATGCTGGGTTGTGAAGGGAAGACTTGCCAGGAAGAAAGGAGTGATGGGATTCAAGACAAAAGAATAAGAGAATCGTCTGTTGACGAAACATAGAATCATCCTAGTAATGAAAGAGAAAATCGTTCTATTGACAAAGAGAATTATGCACGCCTAGATAATGAGAGAAAATTTGACCTAAACTAAGCTTTATAAATAAGTGTTTCAAAATGTTTTCGCATATTATAAAGTTTATAAATATCCGAGTCATAGTTTAAAAGATTTATAATTTCTGAGTTTTACTTTTTTATTATGTATAAGGATATAATTGAAAAAATGCTTAAAATTATCATTATCTTTATTTTCTAAAAAATTGTGCAATTTTTATACTTAAAAAAATGAACTAGGTTGCACGGGTACACCTAAAAAGATGTCGTAATCGTGTCGGACGCACGATCGGACACGACACGCATCTGACATTTGCCGACATGCTATGGACATTCCATATCATATGTCCCGTAAAATGGGTTGACAAATTTCGAATAATGGGTTTAAGTTTAAGTTTAAGTTTTGTTTTTTTTCTTTTTCTTTTTTAGTTTAAGTTTTTTTTTAACCAATAAAGAATAATGGGTTGAAAAATTTCGAACTTAGATCACTGGTATCATCCTGCAATGATAAAATTATATCTTTAGTTTCAATATTGAAGACGATTTTCTTAAAATCTATTTAATGTGTAAAGTAATAAACTAGGTTTCTACAACTGTTTGATTAGCTAGATGACATATTTTAGGTCTTTGTAAACTCAGTCTAGTATATTTTTTACGTTCCGAAAAATATTTTAATTTTAATATATAGGTTTTCAATATTCAAGAATTTCATGACATCCTGCTGAAAGTACAATTTATTGCCTTCAAAAAGAAATTACTCCTTTTTCCTTTGATTAATAAATTCCACCGAGACGATTTTATCTACATGATAAAAAAAAAGTCACAAGTTACATCATTAGTATTTTCATGCAATTGCAGCGGAAAAGGGATAAAAATGTTTCGTATAGATAATGTTGTCAAGGTAAAACCTTTTTTTTTTCGTTGATCGAAAAAAGAGGAAAAAACCATCCTTCTTCGTCGGTTGAGAAAGTAGACTTATCTTGATCTTCTTCATTCCTAACACTGTCCTTGACCGTGTAATGGTCATGATCATTTCCGACCCAAAAACGACTATCCGGGACACCTTCTTGAATAGAGATGGAAGAAAGAAGATTTGATATGGATAAAATTTCACTTGAAACGGTTTGATAGTATCTTTGTCTAGACATAAACCTCCATCTCAAGCCACCATCAACCACTTCATACATGCTTGCCACCACAAACTCCTTAGTCCTTGAAGCATTGTAAGCCAAAGGAAACAAATCACATAATCTACCTTCACCGAGCCAATAATCTTCCCAAAATCTAGTTTCCTTGCCCGCACCTATCTTAAATCTAATATTTTTGTTGAAGTTCTTGAGCTCTTTATAAATATTATACCAAAAGCTCCCACCTTTTGATCCTTTTGGTTGGAGGGTTTTCCATCCGGAAGTAGTTTCGCCAAATTTTTCAACTATAATCTTCCTCGACAACGAGTCTTTCTCTATGCCAAAGCGCCACCACCATTTTTGTAACAAAGCCGAATTCACTTGCTTGGTTCTTCTTATGCCAAGGCCACCTTTATTCTTTGGTTTTGAAACCAAAGTCCAACCAATATTGTGTATTCTTTTCTTATTTTGACCATCATCCCATAAGAAGTTTCTCATCAATTTTATCGATTTTCTTCGTTATGGAGCATGGAGCAAGAAAAATGGAGAGGAAGTAAATTGATAAACTAGCTAGAACACTTTTGATGAGGGTTAGCTTACCTCCTTTTGCTATTGATTTTTCGTGCCAAGAAATAATTCTTTTTCGAGCAAATTTCGAGAGTATTTTCCCATTTTTGAGTACCTCCTACCTTATCTCCCAAAGGAAGACCAAGATAAATACTAGGAAAGCTAGCATACTTGCAACCCAACATGTTCGCAAAAGTTTCAACTCCCTCTTCGAACGCGACCCCGTATAAGCTACTCTTGGTAAAACCTCAAATTGAGTTTCCCATCAATTCTTCTTATAATAGGGTCATGATTCATATATACATAGTCAAGGAAATGTTTTAAACTTTTATTTCAAAAAAAATCAAAAATCTTTCTTGTGATTTTGGAATTTTTTTTATAAATCATGAATTTTGTGGAAGGGTTGAGGTTGAGGGTGTTAGATATGTGACATAGACTAAGTCAAAGTATGGTCAAGTTCTGTTTACTTGACCAAGTCTATATATCTACAGGTCTTGGTATAAATACTACTCATGTGTATTTGTATTGTCGATAGAAAACACAATATCTGAAATAATATCTTCTTCTTCACATTTCACTTCTCTATATTTTATCAACATTATCATGGTATCAGAGCCAACTAGGGTTTTTGATCCAGGGATCTTCACTTCCACCATTAATGGTGTGAAAACCTCACTTTCTTAAATTCCGCTGCTCCAATCAACAACAACATTTTAGGGATCACTTTGTTTGTAGTGATTTCTTGACAGTTTTTCTTTCCCTCTAAAGAAAACAAAATCAAGATCTGATGATGGCAATGACGAGGTTGAGTTTTTCTTTTTAGTATTTCTAGGGATTTTCTTGTTACAGATGTTTCTTGTGTTGATCCACCAACACTTGCTGCAGTAAGTGGCATCGATTCTCTAGTTTCACAACCTCCGATTCTTCTGAATCTCTGTAATTTTTTCTTACTCTTTAATGGTGAGAAAGATGAACAACTCAATGAATTTCGCTGCACAAAAAGAGGTTTCTACCTCCAACATCAACAATCAATCATCACCTATATATGATTTCCCTCCTCTCGGTTCTCCTTACAGACCAAATCCATCATCAAATCAACCACCTCAACCACCACCACAGTTTCAATCTACCAACAATCCTTACATTCAACTACAAATATTTCATCATGTTCCTGTTCCAAATCCACCACCACCACAACAACAGCTTCACCTCATCCATTAGATTGATCCTTCATTACCTATTTCTTCTCCATTCTTCAAAAATAATCACTGATTTTGGTTTCATCTTCCCCATTGAATCTCTATTAATAATGTTAAAATCAATGATTTTGTTGTTCTTGATATTGGATCTTTAACCATTTTCCATTCTGCTGTTTGGACAAATCTTTCATTCCCAAAATCTGAGCAGTATTAATAAAGGGAATTCATCATTTCTTGATTATCTTTATTCAATTAAAACAATTGTTGATTCTCTTGCAACAATTGGGAAAAGAATACTTCTTCTTCTTCATTAAAGGTCTGTGATATCCATCTTTCTCCAGGCTTCTACATCAACTGTTGAGGACATGGATCAATTGTAATCTACAGTTTCAACAACAACATCAACTTCTTCTTAACAACAGCAACATCACCTTCTTATTAACAACAACAACATCAACTTCTTATCATCAGGATCAACTCCTTTCTGTGTGTTTAGCATATGGAGTAATAATTTTTCAATATGTAACTGGTCCTAAAAACATTTCAATAACCAGTTTCAACATCAATTTCTCAATATCAATTTCAATACCTTTACAGATCTGGTCTTCCACACACCAGTTTCTAAATATCATTTTTGAGTCTCTTAACCAACAGAGAACACCAACACCATTTTTTGAGTCTCTTAACTAACAGAGAACACCAACAACATTTTTTGAGTCTCTTAACCAACAGAGAACCACAATACAAATACAAACCCTACTATTTTTGCTGATATATTTCTACTACTAGTTCTGTTGTTATTCTTCTTGCTGTTATTCTTGTTGCTTCTGGTTTCACTTGATAAATGCATTCTTCTCCTAATGTATTGCAAGCATCAGTTGATGTTAGTTCATTCTCTTCAATAAGTCAGGGATTTCTGGTTAGTATAAATAAGGTTCATGTGCTGCTGATTTGATCCACCTCAATATGTTGTAATTAATGTGCAATTCAGGCTCATGTGCAATTTGCAACTGTTTGGTCTACAAGACTGGAATCCTGTGTTGACGGTGTGTTTCCAGTAAGTTTACAAGATTGGCCAATATTGGATAGTGGTTTCCAATCCAAAAGGACAACAAATTACAAGAATTTCATCCATCATGTGCTTTCATGTTTCTGCAAACTTTTCCTGTTTGGGGCATTTCTGTTAATTTTTTCTGTTTGAGGCATTTCTGTATTAATTCCTGTCTGGGGCATTTTTCCAAGATGAGTCTCTTATTGGGGCATTGCTCCAAGATGAAGTATGGGGGGTATTTAGGTTCTTTTTCGCACGTGAGGTCTCGCACGCGCATAGTTAACGAGAAATCTAACAGAATGGAGCATTTTTATTAATTTTAAAATCCCGGGGCAGGAGTCCAAGATGACCCCCAAATTGGGGCATTTCTATAATTTTCCCTAAACTTTGTGATGATTTCGATCTAAAACTGATTAAGGATGCTATTTTGGCTAAACATGAACACGTACAGTGATAAAAAGATTAACCAAGAAATTATTATGCATCATAATTCAATTTTATCATAAACTCTATCTATGCGTTTCAGAACTTTTTCTATCTGTATATTGGGTTTGTTTTTTTGCCCAAATAACAAAGCTGCGGTCAAGTTGAATCTGTGTTAGTATGATTTCTTCGAAGAGCTGTGATAAGTTGTATGAACTTATTTTACTATGAATGAATAATATATATGTGAAGAACAATTACTGGTTGCTTAATCTTGTGAATAGTTTTTCTGTGATAACTAACATGATTTTTTTTTCACTCCCCATGAGAAGGATCAATTAGCACGGTAGTGTAATTCTATTGTGGGTCAATGTTAGTGATAACTAGAACTTAGAATAAGCTGCTGCAGGTCATATTAGACCATTCTAGTTCTGGAAATTCAATGCCGCATCCCAACTTTCTCTTGTCCATAAAGTCCACATTCTTTTGAGAATACTGCAGATGTTTGCTTGTTTGCTTGCTTCATGTCTGAAGTTGCCGCGGCTTGTCAATTTGTCTGATATGTAAGGAAGTCTTAAGAGCATGCTAAAGCCACAAGTGTTCTTAATGCGGCATCAAAACGTGTTCCTTGTTGTACACAGAATGCATTTGGGTTATTTAACAGATTAAAATTCTATCTATAATCTGCTAAGAAGTAGCCTAAATTTAGACAATATCATTAAGAGTAGTATATCATGAAAAGGTTGCAGCATTTGCAGCACCTTTCTTTAATTTTCTCTTAAAAGTAGTGATCATCGACTAGACGGAGATAATTCACTGTTACGGTTTAGCATTAGTATTTGCAATTAGCTTAAGGTATGTTTCAACACTCTAGTATTTTATCTGGTGAAGCTACAAAGGTGCTGCTGCATAGATTGCCCTCGATGGTGTCCTCGAGGTGCATATATAAAACTAGATGCATAAGCTAACTATTCAAAGGTGCAACTCTTTTTCTTCTAAGCTTACTTCACCTGACCTTGTGCTCATAAAATAAACGTTTTCTCTTAAACTATAACAAAGAA
This sequence comes from Papaver californicum, assembly GCA_023531435.1. NCBI lineage: Eukaryota > Viridiplantae > Streptophyta > Magnoliopsida > Ranunculales > Papaveraceae > Papaver > Papaver californicum. The sequence goes on along the minus strand of JAJJMC010031179.1, from coordinate 510,971 downwards.
TAAAGGAAGACAGATCTCAAATCAAGACAGAACTCAAATCAACTACGCTCTTAATTAATTAGTTTAAAATTATATCTTAAAGTTTAGTAAAAAATAGCTGAAAAAAACTAATAGCTTAATATCTACTTAGTAATCCTGTCTCCATTTTTTTTTACCCTATTTGTAGATTTTTACTGGCTGCGTATGCTCTTTTTACTGGGGAACTATCAGAATGCTCCAAACCAAGGTACTGGTCCTCAGCTCCATAAAAATATCTTTTCTGAAAATGGCTGGACAGTATATCCGAGTCCTTAAGGTACGCAGCTGGATGCAGCCATGAGGCCCATGGAAACAATGCGAACTTCCACTTAGCGAAATCCTCATTAGGAACCTGCAATTTCTTCTGTATGCGCAATTTGACTGCATCTAAAGTCTCTCCTTCATGGATGACCAAGAGAAATGGTTCCCCAAAATTCTTTACATGATATTCATCTTTCCTGATGTGATAAACATGAATTAAGCGATCCTGAAGGCCCAAGTTCTTCTCCTCCTCTGGAATCTCCTCTGCCCGTAGCGTCATCCAGTAATGATCATTAATCTGCAAAATCTTTTTATTAAGGGGATAAATCTTATGAATCTTGTTGGAGAAAACTCCCAGCAATCTAAGTTCCGCATCGGGATCAGACAGCTCAACCTTTGTCTTCAGATCATTAAGCAAGTCACCAACTGTACTTTGTTTTGGAAGTGTAATGCTACGAAAGACCGTATCATTTTTTGTTGAATAACGGAATGCAACCTCTAGAGTTTTCAAATCTTGCAACTCCGGTAGAGGGATGTCCAAGACTTCCTTCTTCTTATGCTCCTTTTCTTCTTGTTCTTTCTTCAACCTAATCCTCAGGTGTTCAGCAATATCCTTCTCATCCACGTTACAAATAATTTCATCTCTGTTACTTTCGCGTATATACACGAGCATATATGCATTTGAATATCTTGCCTCCCCGCCGTATTGCTCCTCTAATGCCTTCTTGATATCTTCTTTTGTTACCACCTCGTCATTGAATTTCAACCATTGCTCTGAGAGTTTTGGTCTTATAAAAACATAGTAGTGTCCACCATGTCCCCCACCACTGTGAACCAAAACAGCATGAAGTGTATACAAATTGCGAACACTCTTATCAGCATCTGGAGATAAATATTTGCCGTCCTCCCTGTCAAGATCAAGTTGCAGTGGGAATTCATACCAATCATTTATCTTTACCATAATGTCCCTCTGAAAATCATATTCATACCGTTTCAGCTGGAGCTGGAGAACAGGTGGGAAGTCAGTGAAAAGGACACCCTTCTTTGCATCCTGTAAACCATGTTGTTGATCAGCATGATACTTGTTATCACCTTCAAGACGCTCCACTTCAACATACTTGTCGAAAGAAGCATAAACATCCCTACAGCTTTTCACATCAAGTTGAAGATCATAAAATGACTCCTTTCTAGTAGATTTGTAGTCCACATTGATGCATTCAATGTAGTTCATATGATGACCTTCGAACAACCGTTGTATCGTACCTTCCACGGCAGTTCCCTTCATTTTGTCTTCAAGCTTTTCACACAGAACCCTATTAAGCTCTTGCACATCATGTTGCATGAAAGACTCATGTGTATTCCATCCGAAAGATTTAGTGAGCCCCTTCGTCCCGACACTGTCTTTACCGTACTGAAGCTTATAAAACAATGTCTGTAGAGCCAAAGGGATGCTGTTCCCTGCTGCCAAATCATTCTCAGTTGTTGGCATATGGTACACTGCCTTCCTGAAATAAGGAATATGATATAGAGTCTGGAGAAGAGAGTTCATATAGCATGTTGCTCCCTGATTCTCTAAACCAACATAACCCGTTTCTTTTCGAGAATCATACGTCCAGTAATCCGGCATGACCTTTACCTCTGCTTCAGCTATACAAGTATCATCAACGAGATAGCCTCTAGCAGGGTTGTGGAGTTGGCGAAGAGGCATGAACATTGTAGCACCACAATCACTTAGTTGTTCAGTAAATTGGTGTATCGTTGTATCTTTTCTCACTGTCTTGCTGTTGTCGATTTGATCGACGATTGACAAACTGAACTCTGCATGCTGACTCCACCCATATGGCAAACTATGGGTGTCCGCAACAGCAAGGTACATGGATAAGTCTTTATTTAAGCTGCTGTTGTTTCCCTTGGGAAACAACAGCAGACGCCATTGATAAGTACCAACGGTGAAAACATCAGACTGCTTTTTAGTTTTTAGCCTGGAAAAATTCTCAATCTTCCAGGTAAATCTCGTAGAAGAAGATGCAGAATCCTCCTCCTCAACTGGCTCTGCAGTACTAACAACGGCTTCTTCTTCTGCTGGTGCTGCTGCGACTTCCATAGGTTCAGGACCTCCAACAAAAACAATCTCTGATTCTGAAAAATCATCATCCTCCTGATAAGAAAGCATATCATCCTCATCCTCCTGATCAGAAAGAAAATCGAAATCCTCCTCCTGATCTTCTAACGGCGGCAGAGGAGTCATCACAGTGATGTCTTATATATTTGAAGATAAATTAACGAGTTCCGAAAAGAAAGAAGAAAACCTAAAAGCAAATAAGAATAAGAACTTGAAAACAAATAAGAGTAAGAACTTCGATGATTTAAAAAAGAGAAAAGTATTTATTTATTTATAGAGTTTAACTCAAAACAAGGTATTATAAGGACTAGGAACTAAAAACAGGGTATTACAAGGAATAGGAAATAAACACGGCTTTATATGGATATTGATTGTATAATAAGAGAGAATAACAAAAATAGGAAAGTGATCTGTCGGTAGTTTTAGAAGTCGTGCCTAACTGACTAGGTTACGTCTTTAACAAATATTTAGAGTCCTTGTACAACTCAGAATTTGCACTACTCTCAAATTTCCAACTTTTATATAACATAAGAAACCAAGCAAAATAATTACTTGATTTCTGACTTTAGTCAAGCAGGGTTGACTCAACAAGAAATATTAACAAAGGAAACTGCCGTATAAATACAAATGGTAGTTGAACAAAGGTAAAAGATTCAATTCCAAGTAAAAAAAACATTTTAATAACATTACACCCCTTAATTTCAAGCAATACTAGAGTAGTAACAGTCATTTTATTATATACAATTGAAATTTCTTGATCGATAAGTTCATCAAAACATCGTGTAAGAAAATGTAAAAAACTAAAGGTTCAAAGCTTTGTGTATGAGCTGTTCGCAAGGATGGTTATCTTTTTAAATAACAATAAATTAGAAAATAGTCATTTTTCTCCAATTGCTCGGTAACAACTAAGTGATATATTTTCAACCATTTGTTTTCTTAGCGTGCCTACTACGTACATTCAGCAGTTGACCAGATGCGTTTGTGCCTCAAAACTGAGATCTTCGTCTGTTTTGTAAATAAAATCCTTGTCAAAAGTACGTCTATTGCGTTCTTTCCAAAGCACCTATGAAACATCGGCCAGAATGAGTGGCCAAATCACACGACCTGAATGTGATAAACCCCTCTGGTGCCACCAACAACTAAGATCATACGTAGTTATAGGAAAAACCCATAGCCACCCTTCTTTAGGAGTTAAGTTCTGCCATATTCTTCTTGCCACTTTGCAAAGCATCAAGATATGGTCAATGGATTCTTCACTGTCACCATATAAAATACATAAATTATGCAAATATATCCCTTCAAGTAATAACCTGTCTATCGTGTTTCACCTTCCGTGAATAGCCGTCCACATAAAAAAATTAATCCTTGGTGGAATTCAATTATTCCAGACAAAATTATGAGGAAAGTTAGCAATAGTATTACCAGGTCCAGGTCCAAAAAGTTGGTGTTAATACAGTGATTTTACGTTGAAACAACCATCATTTGAAAGGCTCCAGTACCTCACGTCACCCTCCAAATCTAGCAAAGGTGGGTTTTCTCCTACTAACAATAACAAGCCTTGAAATTCAACTACCTCATCTTCTTTAAAATCCCGTCTGAAATCAAAAACCCAGCTTCTCATAACACCTCCAGTTCTAACGCAATCTCTTAAAGTGGTATGTTTATTTCTAACAAGATTAAAAAGGAGTGGACAGAGATTCTTAAGTGGTTGAGATCCCAACCAATTATCATATCAAAAGGAGATGTTTGCACCCGAATGAATCCTCCACCTTGATGTTAGCTCAAGGATGATTAAATTGGCCAGTATTTACACCCTATCACGACTCACTTCACTATATATGGGTTCAAATTTCAATGGTTCATTCTCCTTTAAAGTTTTGAACTTGTGATGATGACCTTCCGTTTTGAACAATCTTAAGTCGTTGTTTTTTTCCATGGTTTTCAAAGTCTAGCTCTAGAATGGATTCAAATAACAACTAACAGGATATATATAAAAAATATGCATATTTCACAAATTCTATTGAACAAGGCTCCAATATAAATGGATTCTCTTTTTTATTGAATACATGTTTCTTAACCTGTTTTTGGACGTGAAGAAATTTCATTTGTAGCTCTTTGCAAGGGAACTTAATACGTACATTCTTCAACCTTTTACGTGTCGCAACAAACCAAGGCAATTTATACAAAAATAAAGGTCGTCTTTTGCATACGCCTTAGACATCAAAAGATGCTAAATTAACCAACTACTCCCGAAAGAGTCTTCGGAATGATGGCTACTCCATAAATATTATTCCTCTCAATTTACTCGGACATCTTAATCTTCAAATAGGATATTTTTAGTTCTGAAAATTATAAATTTGAAAAACATACTTATACGACAGTTGTATTGGTCATTTTATATACTATCCGATATAGTGGTAAAAATTATTCATCTTTTCAGGGTCTGATTTAGTTCATGGAATTTTTGAGTGCCTTAGAGCATACAAAAAGGAAAACGAGAATTATGTGTGTGACAATTAAATATACTATGTACAATTGGGTTCTTAATACTTTTGGACTATTTTTAATCATTTAGCCTCTCTCTCGTCAAAAAAATAAAATAAAAAAGTTCATCAAAACATCGTGTAAAAAGAAAAATCATCGGAACCATATTTCTTGACAACCCCTGTCTATTCATAACACTCATTTTAAGATTAACTCTCAGACAATACGTTCTACTGATGGAAGAGGTAACCCTAATAAAAATCAAACAAGAAATTTGAAAAACCTGGAAAATCAAAGGTTTACCGGAGGATTCTATATATCCCGGAAAGTACCACCAATTTATATCTAATGTATGTGAATGGCATCCTAATCATGTTTAAAGCTTCAAGAGAAAGCAAGGATTTGACACCGTGCTATTAGACAATTTGTGTTTGAACTTTGTTAAATTAGTTATATATTTCTGTAATGATCTGATGACTACAACCTAGTATCTTTTATCTCTTCTTCTTCTTGTCTCTTCCAACTCCGCCGCTTTCATTTTCTTATATGTTCTTCTCTCTTCCTTCTTCTCTTCTTTAGCTGTAAGCCTGTAGGGTGTTTGTAAGTAAGACCATATTGAAGCTGTACTTCTTATCTTCTGTTCTTCCATTCTTCGAAGCTCTTTGCCACAATAATTGTGTACATAGATGATTTCACTGCTGTATCATCCTCCCTTAATTATTGATATGACTCATGAGTAATTCTTTGGTTTGCCAGCTATAGATTTATGTAAATGATTGTAATTAGTTTTTTTTTTCTTAGTTTAGATCTGAAATAGTTAATGTGATTTGAGCCGTTTTGTTTTTTTTTTT
>JAJJMC010031179.1:481026-504835 GCA_023531435.1 Papaver californicum | reverse complement strand
TTTTTTTTTTTAATCTAAACATCATATTGCTAGTTGGTGTTGAAGACATATTAGATGAAATTGATAATCGTCGATTATTTTGGTAAAAATCAGATATCATTTTCTCGAAACCCATAAATTAAGAAACTTAAGTAATTTGATGGGTTAGCGGTAACCCGTGGGTTGGCCCTAGCTCGGCTTGTGTCTATTAAGACTATAAAAAAAAACTAGCCCGGCCCGTTTAAGTAACGGTCCAAGCCGATCCGGGTTAAAACAAGCCGGGCTAGATCCAACCCGTGTCCGGGTCAGCGATTGACAGCTCTAGCTGTAGAGGTTCACTGGTTAATTTGATGGAGATGAAACTCGAAGAATAAGGAGGGTTCTAAAAGGAAGAGGTGATCAGGGTTTGATAGCTCGATCATTTGGCTGATGCTGGTGGTGTTTTGAAGAGTTAATGATGGATTGATCGATGGTTTAGTTTCTATTGAGTTTGACCTGTGTTTTGATTATGGGGGTTCTGAGATAAAACAGGGACGTTAATGGACGCGATGGTGCTGCCATTGTTGATGGCTCTAGTGAGATGTTGGAAGAATTGAGCTGTTCTTGCTGCTGACGATTGTAATGAGTAACGAGAAGGTCAATGGTTGATTTCAATCTGTGATGGTGTGTGAATGAATCAGTCGAGCAGCAAATGTGTGGAGCAGTTGAAGAGTTTTGATGGCAGAGTCAGGGAATGGTTGGCAGCGAAATTAGTTTTGATGGAATTATCGCAGAGAGTTGTATGAAGAACAATAGAGAATCGATGGAGTTTCTGCTGTGGGGTTGAAAGACTTGGAAGAGGTTGAACTGGATATGAACTGTGATAATGGGTGGTGCAGTGGAACAATGGTGAAGCTCGAGTCTGTGATTTCTCGATGATGTGTCATGTTGCTATAGTTGGGTGTTGTTCGAAGTTTGCTATTGCTCGTTAACTGGCAGTGAACTTGGTGACAATTGTGAGAAGGCTGTGGTACTGATAAGGTTTGGGCAATTTTCTCGGCAATTAGGATTTTGAGTGAGAGTAGGTATGGGAGTTAGAGGAAAATAAGGGAATTGAGTTTTGAAAACTCATAAGAAAAATAAATGCTAGATGGGTTAACGCAATCGAGTAAAGATGGGAGTAGAACCAAAAGTAAGACCAAGGATGGAATGAAGTTGTAAACCAACGTGGGCTGGGCTTCTTCTATCTTGTGCGAGCCCATTGGTTGAGTGTTAAATCAAGGGATTTGGCTCATATTTTTGGCTAATTGGAGAGAATTTTGACAACCTATCTCGACCGGGATAGGAGCACAAGCATTTTAATTTTTGGGATATTTATATAAGAGACAAATCACTTTCTTATTTGGGGATCTTTTGATCTATCATATCTTTTGGAGAGAAGCAAAGGGGCTTTGGAGTCGGAGATTCTCTACAACCTATGGTTTGCTTTATTTTTCTACTTATTATTTTTTCATGGATTTAAAAAAATTTCATATTGGTTAAGGATGTAATCGGATATCATGAACATGTCACTAAATTAATATATTAGTTTTATCATCTTAATCAAATCATTATATTCTTGTTCTACTAATTATTATCGCCATGTATGATTGTGTGAATGTTTGTTTAGGAGCACTACTAAAATATAGTTAATTGGCCCAATAAACCTTAAAACAAATTTTATGGGTATAGAAGACGAACAAAGATAGATACTGTTTTATTACCCAAGTATTTAGAAGGTACTTCTAATATCCCAAATGGATATTACACCCAAATATTTCTATTTATCAAAACCTTCACCGAGTCCATCCTCTGAGTCATAGAGAGCATAAGAAGCAGTTTGAAAACGAAAATACACACCAAAAGTTGATGTATGCAGTTCCTAAAAAGTTCCAATATGACGACATTTAACTCTAAGTCCAGAACACTAGCTTTTTGGTTCCTCCTCTATACGTATTTCGACACACCATGAGGATTGTCATTAACTTTGACATAAAATAATATGCAAGGTGAAAATCTTACTTTGAATCAAATGAGAATTCTTGCTCATGTGGTGTATAAAAAGGTTTGGTTGAGTCACAAAAGAGGTTAGGAAGGTTGGGTCGAACTCAGGAAGCTAAAAAGAGCGAAAAAAATCAATTCAGACAAATTATGTGATGCTGCTGCTAAAGAAGACGGGAAGAAAAGAGAAAAGGCAACGTTTTCTTCAACCAATTAGCAACGTTTATCTTCAGCTTTGCAACGTTTATCTTCAACTGCAACGGTTTCTTCAACCAATCAACAACTTTTATCTTCAGCTTTGTAACATTTATCTTCAGCTGCAACGGTTTCTTCAACCAGTCAGCAATGTTTATCTTCAGCTTTGCAACGTTTATCTTCAGCTTCATTGCAACAGTTAATTTGTAACATCATAAAACCGTTGCAGATTTCCTGTTTTATTATTTTTAGCTTTTTTTCTTCTTCTCAAGCACTTTTGAGCCATGTACCAATTTTTTGCGAGTGTTCTGAGCATGATCATACTAGTTTCAATACAAGTATAAACATGGATGAAAACAAATTCAAGTTAGGATGCAACCAGATTCATCATTGCTATTTTCGAATATATTTTTTTCAATTTTATTTTAAACCAGAATGCAACCAGTTTCATCCTAGCTATTATTCGAATATTTTTATTTTCTTAGTTTAAATCAGGATGCATCCAGTTTCATCCAAGCTATTTTTTGAATAAATTTTTCTATTTTATTTTAATTCAGGATGCAACCAGTTTCATCCTAGCTAATTTCTTTCGAAAAAAAAACTTTCGAATTTACTATCAACAATGGATCTTGTTTTATAGATAATTTAAAATCCTTTCCAAAAATATAAGTTTTATTAAGATCAGATATATATTTTGAAAGTTATGAATGTTTTTGTGATTTGTTTTTAAATTGGAGAAAGAAAGAATAAAAAAGAAATAAATATAAAGATAAGGGACATAATTGTCTTGTTTTTTGTGTCCATTTCACCCATTCCTTATTCTTACATGTCCTCTAGAACCATAAATTAGGGAATCTTAGGCAATAGATCCATTTTCCCTACTAAATAAGCATGAATGCATATATATTGTTAGACTAAGGTTTTGAGATACTAAATTATTGATAAACCTAGTCATAAGAGGATCCACAGTCGTTGGACCAAATGACGGACCAAACCCATATTTGGTCGTTGGTCCGTCCAAACTAAAAATTAGTGGGGCGATTATAAATACTCTTTGGTCCAGTTTATGCACTGTTCACGACCAAAAATGGTCTGAGTACTTGACCAAACGAAGTTATATCGAGCGTGCAGCTAGTTATCCGTTTCGCTCTAGGCGTGCAGCTAGGTCTCCGTCTTGACCAAAATTACGCCTGATGAAACGTTCATTCAACGTTGCGTCCAGCGGAGCGTTACCGTAGGAGCATGCCCAGTGACAGGCGTTAACAAAATCAACGTCCCAATCAAGCGTAAAGCAGACATCCGCCTAAGTGTGGGCGTAATGCTAAGGCTCCGCCCACTTTAAGCGTGCGTCTGATGCTCCGCCTGGTTTTTAGCCTCCTTCGAGGCGTGCGTCTATGGCTACGCCTTCTTGGGTCTCGCTATCCGGGTAGCCATTGAGATTTTTTACCGTTGATCAACGGCTATATTTTGGTTTGTATTCTGATATACCTATAAATGAATTTATACGTTTCATTCTCATTTCAAATCTACACCTTTCACATTTCAAATAACCTAATGCAAAGATTATTTTTATCTCTCCTTTTCATAATCATGGCTTACAAAAAATTTAGTGTTAATGCAGAGAATTTTACCATAGAGGAAGATTTATCCATATGTCGAAACATAGGATTATATTATCTAGCAAGGGGTCATGAAGGTCGGATGAATGGTTCAATGAGCATGGAATGGTTAGAACATATCCATGCTAACTTTTGTAATGAAACCGGTAAACCCAATAACCGGAACATAGCAGGTCTTTTTTATCGATTTCAGGAAATAGGTAGGGCAGTACTCCAATTTTCAACTTTAACCGCTAAGGTGAATGAAAGAAGAATTATGAATGAAACTGATGATGAAGTTGTTGCCAGATCTCTGGAGGAAAGGAGAAGATGGAAAGGTTCAGATTTCAGGTACCAACCTCATTTCGAGATCTTAAGGGTGATGGAAAAATACAACCCTTTTGTGTTGATTGTTCTCCGAAGATGTTTAGATCGTCATCCAGGACGTCATACGACCCGTTGAAGGTTTGATTATAGGTTTTGTGGGTATATCTCTTTGTAAACCCTCACGAGACAAAACTCGTCCATTGGGGCCACCTAATGGTTTAAAGGCTTGTTGCACGTGCTAAGTGCAACCGCAACTCCTGCGAAAATGAGATATCTTGGCGTCGTCATTGTCTTTTTTAGCAGGTTGACGATCCTTTGTAGAGGCTATGACCACACTAAATTTATAATGATGACTCTTTACAAAATACTCACTCCTCTGTCCAATTTTACATAGATGTCGTATTGCTTTTGAATTTTGAATTTTGATCATCCCAACCCTCGAAACAGTTATTGCGAATTTTGAATTTGTAAAATATGGTTGACTAACCAAACGGTTTTTTTTTTGTTGAAAAACTATTCGTTGGTAATTAAACACTATAAATGGAAACTATTCCTTTCAAGGTGATTCTCATTCTCACTTATCCCTTTCATTCCCAATCTCCCCTATCCTTTCAATCTCATTCTCATTCTCATTTTCATTTTCCAACTCATTCTCACCCGACCCTTTAAAGCACTAAATATGGTAACTTCATACACTAATGATGAAGATGTTGCCATTGTTAGATCGTGTTTACAATCACAACGCACGAGTATGAAAGAGCGTACATTACCCAAAGTAACGAAGCCGCTGCTGAAAACATCATGGATCAGACATCCAATTCTTGGTGAAAGCGTTTGTTTAAGATTTTTGTGGGATTAGACGGAAATCAAAATTGTAGGACTTTCAAAGTCATTAAGAAAATGTTTGAGAAATTGTTTCAACGATTGAAAGCTTTGAAATAGGAAATGAAAGTTGTTAAAGAAGCTCATCCCACCGAATCTAGTGTGATAAGAGTAAGTGTGTCAATTAATAAGTCGTTTATTAAAAAGAGTTTTCAAACATACAAACTTACTTAATCAATAAATCCACAAAAATAATAATTTCATCATTACAAAAGTAATTATCTAATTAGATAATCAAATGTACCAATATACAAAAGTCAACCAAATTACAAAATTCATGATTCATAAAATAGTCCAGTACTAATCAAATCATCAATTGTAGAAAAAATCATCATAATTCCCCAATTCTATAATTCCATAAACATTCTTTATAAAACATAAACATTCCTAATTCCCAAAATTGACAATTAAGTCAATTAATCATAAATATAACCACAACCCAACTCAAATTAACCAACAACTTAATCAATTCTAACTTCAATTCAACAAATTCTCATCAATTTTTTATACCCAATTTACAACATCTATAAACCCTAAAAATATACCCAATTCCAAAATTACAATTTCTAAAACCTAAAATGTCTATTTCATGATCAAATGTTTAATCATACAACATATATATACAAATTTAACTTACAAAATATTATAATAAATCATAATCTAAACCTACGAAATCAATTACAATTTATATCAAAATTTAAGTTTATTACCTTGCTTGCTTTGGAATAATACTACTTATATCAAATCTGCCAAGTTTTGGAGTGTTTGAAAAAAGGTTGTGCTTGATTTGGAGGGAGAAATGGGTGTAGCAAGTGCTCAAAGGTAGGCGGTGGAATGGTTGTGCGTCTGTTTGTAAAGAAGAGTTCAGGAGAAAATGAACTGAAGAGGAGAAGAGTGCGTCCGTGTTTGTGAAGATGTCCGCCCCATCAGGCGTTGATGCATTTGTCCGCCTGTCGAGTGAGCGTTCGTCTATGGATCCGCCTATTGCTTCAAGCGGTTGGCTAAGAGCACACCCGTCTTTTTCCGCACACGACGCACTGGCACGTGTAGAAAATGGACAGGGCGTATGGCTATAATACCGCCCCATAAGGTGTTCGTCTAAGGAAGCGCCTGTCTTTGGGGCGTGCATCTAGAGGTACGTCTATCATCAGGCGCGCTTTTCGTTAACGCCTCCCATCGAGCGTTCACCAAATGTCCGCCTCACGTAAGCCTTTTCTTAGACGTACGCCCGTCTAACCAAACGTATACCCAGACGTGCGCCCAACTACAAGCGTTAGCGTAGACAACCGCCAGATCAATTTTTACTCGTGCACCGTTGGTTTACTCGTCCTACTGTGGACGCTCTAAGTAGCATATTGTGATTACCAATTGTATTCAAAACCTTTGTGTGATTGCATGTAGAAGCTTGACCAATGTTAAATAGGTTACTCATAGTAAATCTATTACATTGATTAGTCTAATTCACAGAACTTAATGCTCTTGAGAGATTAAACCTAATAGCACGTTGCATTAGGTTGTTCTTAGAGTAGTAATATCATATTTATCGTTATGGCATGTGATGACATAAAAAATTTACCGGAGTATGCTCTTGATAGGGTATTCTAGGACTATTGATAATGAATGATTAAGTGACAGCTCTATTTATTAGTTAAAAGTGCATGTGTTATGATTGAAGACGAACCCTTAACCACTACTCTCAACATATTGATTCTCATTACTCATTATTTGTCAGCTTAATTAGTATAAATACTTTAGTCTTAAAACCCAAAATCCTTCCGGTTTATATAAGTTTTATGTTGCTAAAAAGAATTTACTCTTCGGTCGGACCTAGGCTGTTACATATCGGATTTCGGTCTATATCGGTCGAGAGCGATACACTGGTACGCCGGTATATCGGGAAAATTTCGGTTGAAATTTCGGCGAAATATCGGTCCATTTATTTTATACCTATAATTTTATAAAAAAAAATAGTTCACATTTTATAAATATAAATTTATTTCAAAACGTTATAATAAATGTTTTTTCATCCGAAATATATAAATCCATAGATTTCATATATAGTTTAAAGTTCAAACATGAAACAACAACTTCAAAGTTTACTGTCTAAAGTACTAATTAAACAACCATATTACAATTTTAATCAAACTCATTAGATTCATTATAGATATCATCACCAAGTAGTCCTCTATCCGTGTCCAACATCAATTGATCAGTATCATATGCATCATTGTCAGTGTCGGTTGGATAAATAGACTTACTTCGAGAGCTACGAACTGACCCACTTGCTTCACCAATATTCTCCTGCAAATCATCCAAAATTACATTATCACCTTCCACATCCAAGTCATCCAAATTTTGTGGATCCAACCATTCATCATTTTCATCCTGTTCATCCAGAAAAATAGGATCACGAGCTTTCCCATCATCGTTATATTGTTGGATTTCTTTGTATCGACGCTGCAATTTCTTGTTATATTGGATAAAGACACTATCATTCAATTTCTGTTGTGTTAAACAATTTCGTTTCTTTGAGTGCAACTGAAATACGAAACATATGACAGAATAGATAGTAAGCAAATGATAGAATAAATATGTGCATTTTAGTATGACAGGCAAAGGGGACTAAAACAGATGAAATCAAAGATAAGAATACTTACATTCTGAAATGTGCTCCAGTTTCGCTCACATGGGGAAGCAGAACAAGTCAGACTCAATACCTTGATTGCAAATTTTTGTAGACATGGGACATCCATTCCTCCATATGTAATCCACCAATCATCTTCATAAATACATACACAAAGTTATATAACACAAACATAATCATATTTTAAACAGAATATAAAAAACTTACGAGGTTGATCTTTATCTCTTCTTCTTATGCAAGAATGACTTCCCAAGATCCCAACAGCATCACTGTATAGTCTCAATTCACACATAGCTTTATCTAGTTCATCTTCATCGGTTATTAGCCTTTCCATTGCTTTATAAAGACCCCTTTTGATTTCTTTATATTTTGAATCATTATCCATCTCACGAGCATCGATCTTGTAGAATATTGAAGGATTCAAATAATAAGCCGCACAATGTAGATCATGATTAAAGTTTTTCTTCAATCGATTATCAAAGACATCCTGATAGCCCAAGTATCTGTATCTTTACTGAAGTTCTTCTCCATTTGATCCCATGCTATTCTTATTGCATCAATCAAATAAGGTATTGTAGGTTTGAGCTCAATATCCACTAACCTTACAACCTTAACTAAAGGCTTTAGCACAGTACAAGAATACTCAACATCTGCCCAAAATGTACCACTTGTAACAATTTTAAGTGTATTAATTCCTACACTTTCTTTTGCAGCCCTACTTTTTGCCCACCTATCAGCCACAAACAACATCTGCAAAGGGGTTTTATACTTATGGAGACTTTCTAGTGTGTAATATTGAGTTGCAAATCTAGTTTTTGTGGACCTATGTAAGTCTCCCTTTGTCATCTCCCTCATATGAGCCAATACTTGAAAGTGAGAATAAATATAGGTAACGAGTCTCTTACCTAATACCACGGCTTTTTTGATTCTAGGAAGCTTGGAACCAAGATCTTCTAGCATCAATTGAACGCAATGAGCAGCACAAGGAGTCCAATACATATTTGGGTAATCAATCATTAAGTCTTTTCCTTCCTTCTTAAAGTTGGAACCATTATATGTAATGAACTGAATAACATTATCTTTCCCAACATCATTAATTACCTCTGTTATAAGCCCACGTATGTAATCAGCATCATTGGTTCTGTTTGACGCATCTACATACTTCAAGAAAACTGAACCTTTCGGACAATTCACCAAAAAGTTAATCAGATGTCGCTTTTTCCCATCCGTCCAACCATCGGACATAATAGAACATCCAAACCTCTTCCAATGTACCCTAAATGTATCAACAAACTTCTTCATATCATCTAATTGTTCCTTGAAAAGATTTGTACGAATCTGATGGTAAGATGGTGAAGGCATAGCTAACATCAAAAGAAAAACATACAAAAACAGATCCAGTTAATAACTAATATAGAGCAAGTTAAGTTATACACAAGTTAATTTAAGCCAAATGCATACCTTTCCCGTATTCGCCAATTGCATAGATCATTTCTTGGAAAGTTGGGCTTCGAACGGTATTAAAAGAAATTGAATTCTCAGTCATCCAAGATGAAATGCTTTTCCATGCAGCTTTTAGTAACTTCTCTTTCGCTACACTGTTCCTTTCAAGAGTGGCCTGCTGAGTTCTCGCGTGATCTGTCTTCATGAATGAATCCATCGGACCTCTACTATTACTTTGGCCTATTCGTTGTTTCTTCTTAGTTTGTACAACTAGTCTACTACCACTGGCCTCTTTTTCTTGCACCTCAACATCAGTTGAAGCATCAGATCCTTCACCTGAGTTTGCATGATCATACAATAAATCAACAGTAGCCCGGATTTCTTTTTTGGTCCTCTTTACAGAATTCTCCTGATTAAGTTTGTTGATAATATCAGGTGTTGCACTACCACATGGTTTAACATTCCCTGACTTCTGTAAGATATGATCCTTAAGCCTAGTGATTCCACCACCACGGATTTCTTTCAAACATAACAAACAAGTAACCCAGGTTGGATGATTTGGATCTCTCTTTTCACCCCATTGCCATGCTATATCTTTGGATGGATTTTCTTTAGTTGGTGTATCTTTGGTTTGTGTAGACGATGAAGGCAACAATGAGCCACATGTAGAGGGTGTAGTGCATGAATTTGATGCATTAGAAGAATCCATAATCACAAGTGTCCTGAACCTGGAAAATGAATGAGATGGAGCAAACAAAGCAAAAAATGAGCACATATTAAAGAACACAATGTTTTTTAGTTCTATTTTACAAAAAAAAAAATGAGCACATGAATTTGATTGCCTTCTTTGTTTCTTCTATTATCAAATTACTGGAACACCGATAATCAGGCAGAGGTATATACTCTTAACCATTACTTACTAAGTAGTTACCCCTAACAGTCTAATAAGTTGTAATGTATAATCTGCACTTTGAAATAACTAAAATTGTGGCACCATTCATCCTAGAAGTTTAAACTAAAAGGGAACCAAAAGGAAATTTATTCATTACATCAATGTGAACTTCCCCAAGCATACCCAAATAGGCAGATGCAAAACAACAGAAACACATCAACAAACTAGATGAAGGGGAAGTCCAATACAGCTAACAAAAATGACCAGGCTGCATAACAAAAATCAAATACAATAAATAAGGCAATAAACATATCAACTGTCAACAGATTTTAGTGAAAGGAATAGGTCACCAAGTCAATGGAGTATAATGTTATGATGTGAAACATTTATTGGATAGCTTTGACTAGTTTTAGTACTTTTTCAGGAAACAACAACAGTGTAGTTGCAAGTAACAGTCAGGCTGGCCTTTGTTGGCCCTGCAGATAAATAGCCATGATGCTTTACAAAACAGCATAAAAATCCATTTTCCAACACCTTCTGAAGGAATTCATGCTTGTTGCACAGTAAATGAATAAAAACCAAGCATAATAGTTTCTAAAATAAAGTATACAATCAACCTAACACAGCAAGACACAAGCAATAGTAGTGTGGTACAAGAACTACAAGACAATAATGGAAGAAACTTTTTTCATGTTGCTGCTGAGAATGGAAGTTTGAAAGTGATGAAGTATGTTTTAGGGAAATCAAACTTGGCTGAGACAATGATAAATGGCGTGGACAACCGAGGAAACACGCCTTTGCATCTGGTTCTCAAGTCGAAAAGTGTTAAATGTCTGAGAATTCTCAGCAGGGACAAGAGAGTAAACAAGAAAGCCAGTAAACAAGACAGCAGTGGTGTGGGAGGCTGTGCTGCGGGAGACGCATCCAAGTAGATAAAGGTAATGAAAAATATGAAGCTACAGCAGACGAAAAGATTAAGAAACTAGAAAAAAGTGCACATACTATGGCAAGAAACCAGATTTGCATAAGCCTACTGATGATCTGCGCTATATCTTGATTTCTGGGTAATTGTTCCTATCCACAGATTAGTGTTCTTAGAGATCTATTCTTGGACACCTACATATAGACCCAATTCAAGTTTTATTTGCAGTGATAAGGAATTTTTGGATTTGGTTATGTAAAGCAAATTTCAATTTCTAAATTGTTTGTCCTGTGTTGGTTGATTGCAAATTGTTTGCAATATATTTTTTTTGTTTTGTTTTGTAACTTGACTTTTAATTCATTGTTTTCCTCTAAATAACGAGATATTTTTAGGCGACAAGTGGTGTAAGCAATCAGAGATTCTAGAAATGTCGTAGCTGCAATCAATAGAGCATGTGCAAGCATGCTTATCTTGGCAAAATCATTGTTTTATTGCAGATATTAAGTTCCATCTAAGATGTTTTAGTAACTACGTATGTAGGCATGTATAGTCAGGGAATGCAATAAACCGTCGGATATGCAAACAAAAAGCAGGATCTGCTATCAATACCCTTCATGTTTATCGTTAACGATTCAGAAGGGATATGTAAAATGTACCTCTGGGATAAGCTATCCTAAACAATGATGCAACAGATTAATAATGAAATTCAGTAGCTAAGATATCTTTTGTTTCTTTTCTTATTACATATTGTTTCTCTTAAAGCTTTCAATGAAACAAAGCTGTTTGTACAAGCAATTGCTTTAATAAAATCTCAAATGTCAAGTCTATTTTGTGTCATAATAATTGTAAATATAAAATGTGTGGATCAATGGATTTGGTGAGAAAGACTATACTTGTGTATTACTATGTTGTGTAATTGTGTGTATTGGCAATGGATAAAGTCATTGGAGTAAAACTTAATGAATAGAAACAAGAATGTCTTCTACTAATATACTAAAGCAATCCAAAAATGTCCAAAAATAAATCAACAACAGATCATGTTGGCATCTTCTGTACAATGCTTAATAAGAACCAGAGCAGTTAACATAAAAAACAATAATCAAAGTAATAATCAAAACAATAAGATATTAAAATTTCATTATAATTAGGCTTTAAAGTAATAATCAAAACAATATCAAGTTCAATTGAACAAACCCTAGCAATACTATCAAGGATTTTTTGGTCTGTCTGGGACTCTGGGGTATGGAGAATGATGGGTTCTAAGGATCAAGGTTTTGTAGAAGCCAGGTTATACGCATCTAGAGAAGAAATGTGGTATTGAGAATGATGGGTTCGTCCTAATTAATTAGTTCATCAAATCAAAACACAACAGAACAGCAAAAGAAGATCCTTCTGTAACTCATCTTCTTCTTATTCATCGAATCAAACAGAACAGAAAAGAAATAAAAGAAAGAACATACCTTCTTCTTCTGTAACTCACCTTCTTCTGCAACTCACCATCTTCTGGAGCTACCGGATGCTTGATACAGGAGAGGAAAAACGAAGATGGAGTGATAGACTGCATATTGTTTGGGAAGGTTGAAGACGAATCGAAGACGTTGGATTAAAACAAAATTCTCATCCAACGGTCAGCAATCAATTTCGGCAATATCGGACATTTTCTATAATATCGGCCGAAATACCGATTTTCCACAATTTCGATGAAATTTTCGCTTCAATTTCGTTTCGCCGATAATGCCCAAAATGTTTCGGTTTAGTCCCGAAACCCGAAATTTCGGCGAAATTTCGGCCATTTCGGTCGAAATTGACTGCATAGGGTCGGACCCCACTACTGCACGATCATCTAGCCAATAAAAAAAATTCTACAATTATCTAAAAAGATATTATTAAATATTAACCTACACTTTCCCATTAGCCATTTTAGTATACGGACTACTCCTAAATCATCCTTAGATACATATCTTTATATCTTTAACTAAACCCTCTTTGTGAAGTAGATATACTACTGGGTATAAATTACGAAATTTACATTTATATCTTGCATAATTCAAATATATCTTAACCTAAAGAGTGTAATGTCCAATAGATCTTTAGATATACATCCGTACCCGATCTAATATTTAATGGATTTTCAAGAATGAATTCATATTCAATCCACCATAAGCATTTGGATGTCCACACATCAAATTACGGATGAATTGACGGGTTGGACCACCAATGCTCACCCTACCTCTGGGTAGTAAATCGGACTTAGTACACTACCGCAATGGTACTGGGGCTGGGCCTTTTAACCAGTAGGTAGTAAACAAAATTCCAAGTAGTATATAGTCGAATCCATTAACTATCTTATTCAAATGATACATATTTCATGATTACAAGAGTCAAATACAAGCCCATGATATCTACAAGCATTCTTCAATAATACCCTTTGTTAAAATTGAGCAACTAGTATTAGAAAATCAATGTTATGGAAACTCAACACTCAATTTCTTAGTAAACTTTTATTGTTTCGAAGGATGATCTATCGATTTCTTCGACACCACCACCAACTCGATGAAGCAAATTTTGTATATTAAGAACCCATTTCTGCCTATGGCTTTTACTCTTGCACTTGAACTCCAAAACCCCCTGTGCAGTTTTCAAACTAAAGTAACAACTGCTATCTTCTTCTGTACTAATGTTGTTCTTCTTCTTCACTTCTTGGTTCGCCCATATCGTAATTTCATTGTCATCGTATACACCATAAACAATATCTATACACATGAATGAATACGGGTAAGTTCAAATTATAGATATCCGAGCCTCTGATAAATCTTCCGAAACTTAACAATAAATAGGCTAAAATGAAAAAAAGAAAATAGTATCTCTTTTCCTGAGACGGACTTCTTAGATTGATATGAGATAATTTGAGTGTTCAAGAAACTTACATTTCTTCTTCTTCTTAAATGTTCCTCCAACATGTTTGCTTTTAAGCTTGACCATTACGTCTAAGCTTTTGTTGAGGTAGACAGAGACTTGTTTCCATTGAACAACTCCTATAAGAGTTTTCAAATACCAACCAATTATACAAGATTCATTGCATATCTATAACAATATCAATTAAGAGGGTTAAAACAGCAGCCGCATCGCCAATTTTTTGGGCAAGAAAAAAAAGAACTGATAAATGAGAATTTCGTGGTAATTTACCTTTCCCAATGCAGTGAAGCAATTCGCCCTTGTAAGGAGCATCATTCTGTATCTCATGGTGATCAGAAATTTCACTTGAATAAGATTCTGCTGATGAGAGACCAGTTCTGTCATACTGATAAGGAATTACTGCTGCAGCATTAATGTTCCTCACTTCTTTAGCTACTAGTCTCGCTTTCAGGGCAACTTCTCCGCGCAAAGCTTTTGACAAGAAAATATTAGTGTCATCAGTACAATATAAATGTTGCAACAGACGACACGACACACGGGATAATCCGTGAGAACCAATCATGAAAAAGGATGTAATTAATATACCTGTTGCAGCCGCAGCAGTGAGGGTTATCAAATCTCCAGGACTTCTAACATCCACAGCTGATTCAACAACAGAACTAACTCTGTCATGATCTGCTCCTACTGCTTCAGCCATTTCTAAACAATGTGACGCTAATAGCTCTGTAGCTGATGCTATGGCAGCAGCCATCTTGGAGCTTGGGTTTTCTGTTGCTACAGTGTTTGTTATAGAAACCAAGGCTGCAGCAACACCGGCGACCGTCAATGCAGCGTGTACCCGGGCATTGTCTATACGTGCCTTCTCCTTCTTTGTCACCTTGTTGTAATTACTCAACTCTTTGTTAGTTTGAAACCATTTCTCAATTGATGATGTTCTTCCGGCATTAACTGAATTCACTGTCTTGTATGGCTGTTGCACGGTTCCGGAAAGAACATCCGAATTAGATTACAAACTAATTCAATGTAAATCATTAGATCCGAAGAAAAAAGAAATTTAAGTTCATCAAAATATTGCAGCTTTCTAAACAACACTCAACTGTTCTTACCAACAATTTTAACATGATGGATTTAAGTGTCACTCTGTATCTAAATTCAATCATTTTATGATTCTCAATTGGATTGAATTTAAGCTATAATACAGGAATTAATATATACTTACATAGTTTGGTGAAACAAACATATCTTGATTATTCGTACTGGACTGCTGTTTACTATCATTCAGAAACCGATTCTGTTTGTGAGCAGCCAAAGCTTTGGAAATTTCAGAAGCAGAGAGACTCCAAGATCTTGACAAGAATTCCATGGGTTCTTTTGGTGTCTGCGGGGGAGGAATTGACGATACCGTCGACGATGATATTGAAGATGGTGTTGAATCTAATTCTTGATACTCCTCCACAACATTCTCTAGTCCATGTATAGAAATTTGCTTATCCCAATTCATATATGCTTCACTCACCATATTTGTAACTGAAACAAAGAAAAACCAACAACTAATGAGTTCAGAGTTTGTGTATTTTGTTTAATTGGAAGGATCTGAAACATATATATATATATATACAGAGGAGACAATAAACAGAGTAGTGATTCTAGTATGTTTAAAAAATTATAAGATTATAGTGAGAAAGTGAGGACATTACAGCTAAGATTGTTAGAAGAAGAAGAAATGAAGCAGTCCTCCTCGTGCTTGTGAATTTTCTCCATGATATCAGCAGGTTGGCTAGCCACCTTCTTGTCTTTTCTTTTTTAAAACCCAAGAAAATGAAGAAAAGATTTTTGATTCTTGTCAAGTTCTTCAACAAATCTAGGAGACCCAACTCTGGAAGTAATCTCCAGTCTGTACTAGATGTTTTTTGTTTGTAATATGATATATAAAATGAAAAAACTAGTATTGTTTTCCATAAGACTGTAGAGGAAACAAAGTCTTAAACAAGTTCAGAAAACATTCCACTTTTTATGAGCAGTGCCTCTGGGTATTGGTTCCCCCTTTTCATGGTGGGTTGCACGAGTAGCAGTTGATGTTTGAGAATTGAGACCTTACTTTTACTTTTTCTTTTTGAAAAAGATAAATACTATCGAATCGACGTGGTGTAACTAGGATTCATATTCCTTGCTTCTTCTTGGTGCAAAATATTTGAAAAATATAAATATTTTGTCTCATAAAAAATTAATTTTATATATTTTTAGAAGATTTTATAAAATTATTTATTAAATTAATTCTTAATTGTTATAACGAGAGATTAAACGAGAACGATAAACAGATAAAGAACACAGGGATTTAACGTGGTTCACTAACTATTACGTTAGCTACCTCCACGGCAGAGAAACCAGAATTTTATTACTGAGCAGAATACCAAAGATACTTTCTCTAGGTACAACGTATGCCTATATATAGGGCAAAGAAATAAACCCTAATTCGACTAGAAAGCGGAAAACAATCCCAGTCATAATACATTACGTAGTATTCCGGCAAACAAATGATTCAAGGCATATCAACATTAATTTTTTTTTAAAAAAATTTTGAAAACTAACATTTTAAATGATATCTAAACAGAAAAATTATAAGACATTTACACATACCTCACTGACTATTCACACAAGATGAGTTGAGGTCTCCTCTTAATAAGTTTTGAAAAAATAAGGATTTATAAGGCCTGTCGGTAACAACAAAAACTACCGATTGATACTGCTTATATATTTTGTTGGTCGATCGTATGCTCAGCTGCATGAATATAGTGTAGTTAGTAGTGGCATGAAGTCATCTTAACCCAACGCCATTCATCAACAAGACGCTCCAAGGTGGAGTAGTCTTTTTGAGTTTTAGATATTAATTTTCTGTTGTTTTACTAATGAGTCTTCTATGGTGGGCATGCGTGGATGGCAATCAATTGAAATGAACAAGTCTATATAAAAACATGTAGTCTTTTTTCATAATTAACCAAAAATCAAAGATTAAGCCGTTGGAAATTCTTTCCAAGTTTGGGTTTGTTAATTATGATTCATCTTAGAGATGTTCTTTCTTTTTTTTCTATTATCTATTAAAAAGTGAAAATTTGTATCTTTTTAAGTAGTTGCTGTAATAATGGTTGCCTCTGTCATGGTACTCAAGCTTTTGGATTACACCGGATCTAATGGCATGCCCTAGTCGGAAACTAGTGTTGGAAAATAGTGTATAAAATATAAATTTTAAGGTTTTAAAAAAATAGATCAATTTTAGTTAGTCGGAAATTAGTGTTGGAAATGTATAAAATATGAATTTAAGGTTTTAAAAAAATAGATCAATTTTTGTTTTCTTTTGTGAATGGAAAAATTATTAGTTCCAAATCGGTGAGTTTCCAATCTTAAGTTGCTTTAAGATAATATATAAACTTATTAGTCTCACATCGGGGAGATCCCTCTTCTTAAGTTATACTAGTTTATTATATAAATAAGCTTTTCTCAACCTATAGAGACAATCCTAGAAAAAAGGGTTTCTCCATATTTTTAGAGACCAAAAATATAATTTATTTTTTATTATCTTTTTCAAGTTTTCGAGATTTTCTTTAAGAGTTTTTTCGGAGTTGTCAAGCTCAAGTTGAGCATCTACTGCATATGCTAGTAGTAGGTGTAGTAGGGTGTTTTATCCTGGAGGCATCCTCCCTATGGAGGCTATAGCATTACTTTTGGGTGTAGCCGGGCGCTAATGTCTTAAAGACAGCGTGTTGAACACGTGAATCACTCTGTTTTCCAAAGTTTTACCATGTTGTTGTTAGGGAAATCTGGGGAGGGAAGCTTATCCGTTTCGTCAAATCGATCACTTCCAATACAAAAGAACTAAGTATCAATAATTTTTATTTATTTGGATTTTCTTTATTTTGATTATTGCGTCCAACAACTAGTAGAAGAAAAATAAAAAGTAAAGACATGCTAAATAAACAACAGTATTTATTCGGCTGCCTGTATCAATCTTCTTATACACATGTACAGATGTACTATGTACTATGTACTATGTTATGTGTGTTTATATATGTTTAATGTGTAAATATAGATTCTTATGTCCTTGTTGTTGAGTTAAAGACAGGCCTCACCTTGTCAAAGAAAGCTTAAGCCTTTTAGGTGAATCCACTTGATCGTACTCCATGATCAAATCTAGCTAGTTAATAAAATCTTGCAAGTTTGTTGACAACTTCTCTAAATGGTTTACGGTATCGGCTGATACGGCCCATATCAGCCATATCATACCTGAATTTGTTGACACTTATCTAAGATTTTTGATACGGCCCAAATCAACCCATGTCCATATATTAGTTCTTTATTAGCCGATACGTGTTCTACCGATCCGAATCGGTAGGTAC
The DNA here is from genome assembly GCA_023531435.1 of Papaver californicum. Classification (NCBI taxonomy): domain Eukaryota; kingdom Viridiplantae; phylum Streptophyta; class Magnoliopsida; order Ranunculales; family Papaveraceae; genus Papaver; species Papaver californicum. The sequence continues at coordinate 486,627 of JAJJMC010031179.1, read as the reverse complement.
GTATGGATAAGCTCAATACTGATCTATAGATAATAGAAAAAGACATGTAAATGTTAGGATTTACATCAATTTGAAAATAAAATAAAATAATTTATCATTATACAAAAAGGTGTATTTAAATATCTTATATATATAAATCTATATTATGAAGAACGACTATGTCCTATTGGACAAAAGTCCCCAATTTCGGTTAATTTCGCTCAGAATCTATCAGTTTCACCGATACCTCCTTAACACATTTGTATCAAGAAAGACTGACCCGATACGGCGTATCATACTTCTATTTGACGCTTTAAATATTAAAACATTTGTGCCGTGGAGGGTTTTGGATGGGAAAAAAGAAAAAGGAAACCAACCACATGTGGATATCCAAGATGGAAATATCATCTTATGATTCCCTAGTCATCAAAATGCTTGACAGCCATTATTTCAGACTTAAATTCTCACATTTCACACCATCATATTGCTCCATACTTTAACTTAATTTTGGGTTGGACTCATTTTACTAAGGATAACATCAGCACGCTCTATGTTGATTCTTGAAATTTCATAGTTAGGATAAAATTGGTCTCCACTATTAGACGCAACGTTATATGCACTTGAGTCAATATGGTATTAGAAACCATCCCTCGGTGCTATGGAATCCTCTATTTTGCCCCCTTCAGTGTGATCAAATCCTACCTTTCTCTTGGTTTCGAGTTTTAGTTGGATTAAGTTTGAGTTTCTTCGAATTTATGTGTTGTCGGGGTAAATATGTGATGGTAAATTTAAATTTTGATTGCTATTGAGGTCATAGGTGTAACCTGATATATAGTCTATACAAATATATCGTATATGGGGTAAATATAAAATATAATACTCAATAGTTTATTATTATCTATGTACTAGAAAAAATGATTTTTTTTTTTTTTTTTTTTTTGATTCGGTCGAGAAATAAATAAAAATGAAAATATCATTTTCTCTAAACGGGAAGAATATCGAAAACTTATGATCCAAATTCACTACACTACCCTAAACATGGTTTCTTGAAGTACAAGTGGAAAAGTAGAAATCTCCTTTAAACTTTTTAGGGTAGCTGTTGGAGTAAGGATTCTTCGTCACCTGAAAAATCTCAAATCACGTATGTTTTGGATTGAACTTTATAGTAAAGTTTGATACTTTGCTTCCAAAACTTGATAGAAAGCATCTTTTGAGTAATTTTCACGCTTCTCTACTTTAAACATAGTCCTTTTTAAAGAAAACAACAAAGAGAAGAAGAAAAAGATCTACTTTTTCTCTCTGGGTGGAATAGTAGAGAACGAGAAATTCCAACCAATCAAGGCGGGTTTCCGTTCAAATGGTTTGCCGTTGTTTCTCGATAAGCTGGGTTTTTCTTCACTTAGAATTGAATCGTGTCTGGTTGCAGCATTTCAATTCAAAACAAATAAAAATAAAATCAAAGATCCACAAAGACAATTCCGAACTTCCTCTTTAGATTTTATTGAGACTTGTATAGTTGAGTACAATTTCTTTCCTAGTGAAGAAAAAATAGGATGCAGTAGGATAAAAGTAAAGAACTAGACCAGCTACTCTGCATGTTCCAACCAAATGCATTGAAGACAATTTGCGGTTATCAATTGAGAAGCAGTCTTTGATTATCAACCATCCATTCAGGTTTGGTCATAGTGATGTAGCTTCTTGTTGGGGACAAAATGATATTTGCCCGAAATGACGTCATCAAGTCCGAAGCAATTTGGCCCGAAACGACGTCATCAACCACGTCCCGATTCCGGAAGTGACGTCACCGCGTCGCGCTCCTGAAATGGCGTCATCATCACGTCCCGGTCCCGTTCCAGCTGGAGCCCGATCTGTCATGTCCCGACCCATCCTATCCCGAACATGCTGTCCCGATATAATCATTCCCGCAACGAAGCTCAGGTCCGTAGCATGGATCGAAGCATGGATCGTACCAAGGTCCGAAGCATGGACCGCAAGTCAGGTCCGCAAGCCAGATCCGCTATTCAGTCCCGCAAGCCAATCGGACCGTTTGAGGGAAAGCTGGATAAGAAGATAAGGTGGACAGATGGACAGATAGGAAAGTGCCACGTGGAAGTATTTGGAAAGGATAGAGTGGACATGTGGTTACACTAGAAAACGACACATCACTAGAAATGGGAGACTCTCCATTAAAAGAAAAGGGAGAGGAACAGAAAGAGGAGGCCTCGGCTCCGACTGAAACTTGATCCCACTGAAAACCAGAGCTCTAATGGAGCATCATGGATCTGTAACTCAAATTCATCAATAAAATCCTCTCAATTTCACTACCCGTGGATGTAGGCCATTAAGGGTTGAACCACGTTAAATGATTGTGTTCAATTTCTCTTCCTTTGGATGATTGCAATATTTGGTTTTGGTTGTTTTGGGTTGATAAGAATTTCTGCCCAAACAATTTGGCGCTAGAAGGAGGGGCGAGTAATGGATTTATCCAACCTATTTCACTGAAAACATGTACAACTGAAGAGAGGATATCAGAATCAAGCTTACCATCAGGTTCAATTCCGAGGAGAATCAACAGCAACAACAGTTTGCAGATTAACCAAGAATTTTGATTTCATTTCGATTGCATGATTTTTCTCCTCACGGAATTTTCTTTTAGCTCTTCACACAATCATCCTGTTCCTTAATTTTGGTTGCTTTACACAATTTTTGAAACCAAGTACTGTTTCTGTTTTGAAACAAAATTTTGAGAAAATTCACGGAAAACTTAAGTTTTGTTCTTCACAAATCTTGTCTCAAAATGAGTTTACCTCACAGATTTACAACAATCGAATCTTACCTTACAAACCCATTCAATTGATTTCAAAAAATTTTAAGCATCAGAATTTCAATCTGATTTGGGGATTTTTTTTTTCTCTAATTTGATTTAGCTTTTCTATATGAGTTAATTGTTGTGTTTTCTATGATTAAATAGATGTTTTAAATGAATGGTTTGTTCTTGCATGAATGTATGAGTGCAGGGAAGGAGTATCAATATGATTGACATTATAGCCAATTTCATGTGGGACTCACCCACTGAATTGCGCCTCCAATGTTCGAAGAAATGCTTGAATGACCAATTTTGGCATGGATACCTGAAGCCAAGACTCAACCACTCCTGCACCAACTTTACCAGGGCCCCTAGCCTTCCATTAGCTACTATCCCATCTAATGTTTTCAACTGTGTGCAAAGAGAAACAGTTTTCTCAAGCGATTTGTTCTCATCATATACAAGCTGGAATCATTTGTTCATCAACTGTCAATTTACTCAAGCAATTTGTACGGCAACCTTCCCTTTCTGGATTATCCACCCTTACTCCAATGGGTGGACACGGAGACACAGCCGGGTGCAACTCCAATGATGTTGTCACCCATGTATTCATCTGGTGTTGTTGATGGGTTTGGACAGTTACCAGGTTCATCGGCATGTCTGACAGCCATCTTCTCTCTATTGCCTCCATCTCCAACAGTGATGTAAACAGGACCACATGGATCCAGAATTGTACCAAGGTGGGTGCCATGTCGCGACCAACCATGGAGTTACTGATCTGTCCACATTAGCCAAGCCTACTCCAACAAAAGAAGTGCTGAATACTGCCCAATGGTGGTGTGGACATGCAAAGCTTCGGAAACATAAGGATGTCTTGAGCGGGAAATGCAAGCATGCAAACTTTTCCACTTTTGAACAACATGATTGGATGGTTCGAAAAGTTTAGTCTTGAGCGGGAAACAAATGTCTACATTTTTCCACTTGTAGTATAAGTTGCTGGAGGTGCCATCTGTAGAGCCGTTAGCAACTCATTCCGATCTTTGTTTGCACTGGAATTTCTGAAATAAATAACCTTCATGTGAGCCAACTCCATGCACTTATAAGCTAAAGCAGCAGCTGCCATTTCCTTGCATCTTTCGTACTTGTAAGCGACAAATGCGCAGAGTGTAGCAGTGCTGCTGTACACCTCCAGTGACTGAGCCATCTCCGCATGTTTAGCACCGTCATTGCTGGTAGCTTCATAAAGCGAGGCCCCGTGAAGAAACTTCAATGCATCCTGGAAGTATAGCCCAGTAGTTTCAAGAATTGATCCAAAGTTCTTAACACGATCAGCTGAGTGATTGAGCTCCTGTGCAGCTCTATTTTTTCATGATGGAGGTGAGAATTTGAGGATCAACAACAATTCTAATGTTGAGAAAATGCATGGGTGACCATTCCTTACTGTCGCTACACCAATTGATCTGCCTATGCTTCTCAAACTATGATTGAGCAGTTCTTGGCCTACAAATTCTTGTTTTTTGACCGCGGATGGGGAGCATCGTCAACTGGTCACTTTGAAGTGTGAATCTCCATATTTGATCTCATAAGAAATAAGGTGGTACTCTTCAATCTTGAATGTGGACCTCGTGAGCTGAGTACTGATCTTTCAGCGTCTCACATCACAGCATTTCGAGCAAGCTAAGACACAACAATCATTCAAGTCGCAACAGTCGAGCAACAGCCGTAATTTGGCGAAGAAATCAGCTAAGTATCGCTTGTTTAAGCATGAATATGAGCTATAAATTTTACTACCATTTGAAGTTGTTTCTTATTAAATACCTGATGCGTGAGTATGAGCTCTAACAAACTTTTTAAATACCTGATGCATGTTACAGCAAGTAGTGACCAAACCTACACCATTTGAAGTTGTTTCTTATTGAATTGATAATGCTTGTATCTGTTTTCAATCTTTTAAATATCAATCTCAGAGACCTAATGGGGAATTTTATCTTGATCATCACCATGATTATTTCATCTTTGCAAGTGAATAGAAGGCAGCACAGACCTTCCTTCTCGCTCCAAGACCTGGCGAATGTGAATGTCAATACTTCATGAGAAGTGGGGATGTTGGGACCTTCAATGGGAAATGAGCAAGATGTACGTGCATACAATCAAAGAATACAGGAGTGTGCGTTTCTTTAAGCGGCTAATCAATCACAAGGTTCTGCGCCAAAGAAGCCAGGTAACAGGAATTGGGCAGTTGATACTACTAAACATGATGACGTTTGTTCAGGCTCCACTAGCTCAGACAAGCAGTCAAAGTTTGCCGGAATGCTTTAATCCCTCAACTCCTTCCAATTTGGAAAATTCGGACGACAGTATCTCAGACGTCTAATGAACGCATCATCGATAAAATGATTACTAGACTTCAAAGATGACAGAGTTAACTATTTCACCAAGCATTTTCCATGACTTTGCTTGGTCTCCATCAGATGTCTCAACCTGAGAATGCTCCAGATCTTCTCTAGCAGAATTAGCTCAAACAAAATGAGTGGTAAAGCTTGCTCAAACAACAATTGCAGCAGCTTTAACTAATCAATTGCAGTCGTAGAAATTGAACCCGGCCTGGCCTGGACGTTCTGTCTCCATCTGTTTCTTCATGAATGATGCAATTCTCGCAACAAGTCTCTTCGAAGAGCTAAGTATTTATGTGATCATTTTGTTGGTTTGGTATATAAGTATGAGAAATCTGTTTTTTACCCCAATGCATACTCAATTTCAATGTTGTCCAATTGTATATTTCATATGATAAAGTGACTGATTGTCTGCTCATGACT
>JAJJMC010031179.1:467007-480626 GCA_023531435.1 Papaver californicum | reverse complement strand
TAGACAGTGAATATTGCATATTGTGATCATTCTTTTGTACATAGTAACGTGAACATGAATAATGAATACTACGTATGCTGCGTTTTAATTTTGATTTTCATCCGAGTGATATCGCAATTACAATATTAGCACAATACTAAAATGAATTCGTAGCTCATGATGTTGAGTTTTAATTTTAACTCATAGCTCCATCTTTGTGTTTCTTCTGTAGCTCGCAATTAGTATTGAGTTTTCTCCGCTGAATGTTTATTCTAAGTATAATTTGATCTTTAAATGAACCAAACTTTATATCTAATTTTATTGAGACCAATCTGATGTTTCTTAAAGAACAAGCGTCATGCCTGTAATGTATGGAACCTGGATTTCATGTTGAACCTGGATTATGCATTCGCTGTTTACAAGCTATAGCTTGTGTAGGCTCACATGGTTATTGTGTTATAACTTCTTTTCAAATCGGCTATGCTTTGATCCTTAGCAAATATCCTATGTATGTGAATGTACATTCAAACTCTGTATAGATGTATTATAGATGTATTAGCACCTATGCATTAAATTTATTTGCTCAACGACATGAATAGTAGGGTCATTTCTATTGTTTGAATGAAATGTTTTGATATATTATATCTCTGTTAGAATGAACCTGTATCAATTGCAGGAGAGAGACAGTTTCTAATAGCCTGAATTAGGCTGGAATACCCTAAAAACAGATCAGACTCTGCTGGATTTTCTTTACAGTGAGTCGACTCACTGAGTTTGATCCAACTCAGTTGAGCCAGACCAGCTAGCTTAATTCAAATCTCTTTGCTTATAATTTTGTTTAAAACTTTCTTTATTAATAGCTAAAAAAAAAAAAGTAATCATAATTATAAAATTAAATTAAATTGTTACAGCTAGATAATTATTATCACAACTTCAATAAGATAAGAAAAGACGTATACCGGTCCTTAAACATTTTTAAAAGATAAATATACATTATCTTTTTTTAATTTTTGATTATAAAACTCGTAATATTAATTGCGTATTTGAAGTAGTAATTTTAAATTTAAAAATAATTCTTAATTTGTCATACAGTATGAATTGATTAATTGCTTTCAATAACATCTGAATTGTATGTGATATCATGCATCATGATAATTAATGTCATAATCATAGAAACCTATTGATTTAATATGATAAATTTTTAGTCTGAACAAAATTCTAATTTTTTTGATTAGATTTAGCAGTGATATTTAATTAAAAGCATGAAAATCATTTCTAGCTTGTACCCATTTAATATTATGAAATGTTTAAGACATTTTTATGAAGTGTGAAGATACCTATGAAGGACACTTCAGAGATGCGGCAACCATCCAATAATGATGCACTAGGGGGCATGCTATAAAGAAATCAAATTTTTAGGTGTGAAATGAGCTAAATACTGCGCGCCAATTAGGTATTTCATTTTAATAATTTATTAACGTAAAATAAATAATATTATTCGCCAGTTATATGCCTTGTACTTCTTAACATAAGGCAACAATTGATAGATACTTCAAATGGCTCTTACTCCATGAAGAATATTCAGTAAATATTTCAATTTATCCTGAATTTCTTTGAAAGGCGATACCTCTTATACTTCTTGCGGCAATCTGAACGCTCCTACAGGAATTATCATTCAAAAATGTGTATCTCCTTCAACCTATCATCAAATATTTTCGGAAAGCGAATACTTCTACATTCGTATACTTCTGATATCTCAAACAACGATTACTTCGGAATAAAATGATATTTCATCTGGATATTTCTCATGTATTATTTAAAATATATTTCATATTTTCTTTCTATATATGCTTCTCATGTATATAGAAGAATATGGGATATGTCTTAAATAAGAAATGAGAAATGAGAAATATCTGGATGATTTTCAAGTATACTTCTCATCTACATTTCAGGTATATTTTTTACAGATATTTCTCCGTTCAGGAGACAAGATAAGGCTAATGGGTCTATCCCAAAGAGGGGACCCATGTAAGAGTCTTAATAAAATGATGGACCACACATAATTTACTCTATGCCCGAGATAAATTAAGCGTGTGTTCCTACCGAGCTCCTTGGCTAGGAGACATGAAAAGACTATTGGGTCGCAGAACCCATGAAAGAGTCTTGATACAAAATACTCCAGGAATACCTTATTCTGGAAAGCGCTTATGATTGGCGACACAGTCGTAATACAAACAAGAAGGGTACGTTCGGGACCAACTATGTATCTTACCCCTGGCTCGGGTTTGTTTCGTATGTGTGGGATCCCGAATGTCATAACTCCGTGGAAGGAGGTGCTTCATTGCAAAAAATTCCAACCCAGGGTTCAAAGGAATCTTGTGGTAAAAAAACTAACGAATAATATCTATATATATATATAAAATTTTGTTTTGCAGGGAAAAAAATACAACATAACATGGAAATGCATAAAAAACATCAACAACCACATTGTGATTCAGACGAGACGAGTGGTAATTTTCTTAAGATTTTATCTTCAAACAACTCTCAAGAAAAGGGGGCAAGTTGTTGGGGACAAAATGATATTTGCCCGAAATGACGTCATCAAGTCCGAAGCAATTTGGCCCGAAGCGACGTCATCAACCACGTCCCGATTCCGGAAGTGACGTCACCGCGTCCCGCTCCTGAAGTGGCGTCATCATCACGTCCTGGTCCCGTTCCAGCTGGAGCCCGATCTGTCATGTCCCGACCCATCTTATCCCGAACATGCTTTCCCGATACAATCATTCCCGCAACGAAGCTCAGGTCCGTAGCATGGATCGAAGCATGGATCGTACAAAGGTCCGAAGCATGGACCGCAAGTTAGGTCCGCAAGCCAGATCCGCTATTCAGTCCCGCAAGCCAATCAGACCGTTTGAGGGAAAGCTGGATAAGAAGATAAGGTGGACAGATGGACAGATAGGGAAGTGCCACGTGGAATATTTGGAAAGGATAGAGTGGACATGTGGTTACACTAGAAAACGACACATCACTAGAAATGGGAGACTCTCCATTAAAAGAAAAGGGAGAGGAACAGAAAGAGGAGGCCTCGGCTCCGACTGAAACTTGATCCCATTGAAAACCAGAGCTCTAATGGAGCATCATGGATCTGTAACTCAAATTCATCAATAAAATCCTCTCAATTTCACTACCCTTGGATGTAGGCCATTAAGGGCTGAACCACGTTAAATGATTGTGTTCAATTTCTCTTCCTTTGGATGATTGCAATATTTGGTTTTGGTTGTTTTGGGTTGATAAGAATTTCTGCCCAAAAACTTCTCTTGATTTTTATTGGAAGCTCTAGGTCCGCTTCAGTATCACTAAGTCGGGTGAAATAGCTATTCACCGTATCTTGCGAAACTTGTTCCAAACACGAGGGATTCCAATTTTGATTAGGGGCTTGATTCCATGTTTTGCGGTCCCTCTCATCTATCCGTCACAGTAAATTTTTTGACAAATTATTGAATCATTTATTTCTCTTGAAATATGTTCCATTTTCATTTTTATACAAGCCTACAAGGGGTTAGTGAATTGAGAATTACGTAAAATTTCAGAGAGAATTTAGATCTTTTCTTATTCGTTAGAGACATTAAAAAATATTTTAAACACCTTTATTAGTGAATGATGACTTAATTTAAGTTTTTAAAATTCTCAAAAACTCTTTATTATTGGTTAGAGACTTTTAAAAAGTTCTTTAAATGCTCATGTTATTGGATATAGACTTTAAAGCCATGGATTTGTAATTCTCAAAGATTTTGAGAGATTTTATATGAAAATAGGCATGGCTAAAATCTCTCCACAATAAGTGATATTTTGGGAGACTTTGAAGATATTGTTGTTTTTATTTTATAGCTGCAATTGTTTTTTTTCTTTTCTCTTGTGTATCGAACATTTAAACTAAAATTGATTAATTAAGCTACGATGTATTATTCTTAAGAAAATCTTCTCATCTGATCTATGCTTTTGTAGGTATATTTAAGTAACATATTAGTCATCTATCATATATTAGCTATAACTAGCTTATGAGGAAAAAATGACAAAAACTCAATATACATTATGAATTATTAGAAAAAAAACATGATTTTTTTTTAATTTTTGTTGATGATTGGTTAGAAAAATACATGATTTTAAAATACTTGTATATGGGAGTAAAACCAAATAGAAATACATTTGGGATACATATATTGAAAAAGATTGCATACATATATATAGATATATGTAAATGAAATGTCTACTCCTACGAAATATTCTATTTAGTGGTGGGATGAGTGGAGTAAATAAATTAATGTAAACATAAGCATAGGACAACAATAAAATTTATTTTGACAATGAACACATATTTTATTAGGTACTCATGATACTTTTGTTAAAGTTGTAACATGTATAATAAAAAAAGTTAGTAGATATTTTAAATTTCTTATTAAATGTTATACATTTTTTTCTCTACAAATCATAAAAACTCTCTAGAAATCCACTAGATTTGTGTCTATAAGTCATGTCGACTCTCTAAAATACTTTCATAGAATCACTAGAAATCTTTAGATTTTCAGAGAATCTCCGAGAATCACTTAAATGAAAAAACTATGTAAGTCTATACAATTTTCATTTGACTACCTCCATGTACGTGTAAGTTCCGTTGGAAGGGTTTTTTTCAAAAATGGTTTGTATCCTGGAAAAATATTCCAAAATTTATCATAACTAGATGAGAGTGAGAAATCCATCTTCTCGGTACCTATCCTAATAATAGAAATGCCGCCTAAACTATCACTAAATCTTTTTTCGAGATAAATTTTGGGATTTTCTGATAAAAAAAATTTCTCAGTAAAAATAATACAGTATATACTCCCTTGGTTTTAAAATAATAAGCAAGGTTATTATATTTGGAAATGTCAAAAAGATAGGTTCGTTTCCGTAAATAGTAAATCAAATGTTATAAGATTATTATTTTCTCCATATAAGGACCACTCCTTTCTCATATTTCTCTCTCCTGTTTTTATCATTAAAATACAAGGAGACCACTTCTTTTTCAAGGAAAAATAAGGAAAAAATATTCAAAAGTGGCTTCAATTAAGGGTAGAGACAAGATTGTAGGAAAGGGGGTTGTTCAAAAAAAAAATCTTACCTATATTAGGGGGGCAAAATAGGCTTTAATGAGTAATTTATTCTAAAAATAGACCAAAATAAATACAATTGGGCTTGGGAGCCAGCTGGATTGGGTGCGCAGTTGCACACCCATGCTCTAAGTTGGCTCCGCCCCTGGCTCCAATAATGAGTTTTCTTATTTTTGTGCTAAATCAAACAAATATTTTAAAACGGATGGAGTAATATAGATAGAGAGTAAAAAAATTCAAGAATTAGTGTATCTTACACTTTAGTCTTAAACAAGACCACTGTAGTACAACACAAAATACATTAATTAATCTCGAATAATATCATCCCATCGAAAGATAAGGTCTTGAAACACACACCCTCGGGCTCTTTTGATGGTTGAGCCAAATATAAGATGTCATCTTTGATCTCGAAGACAATTTTACTCCATTTCAACCCTTATCCGTTAAAGATGGAGTTGTTTTTTTCTGTTTAAATTCCCTATCAAATGTTAAATAGTTGAATGTTGAAATTGCATTTTCTAGGGAAAATTTTCCTTTTTGCTTCTTGAGACATCTATTTGATATTTTCTACAAATTGACCCAAACGCCTTATAAAAAAGAAATTTCATATCTAGTTACCTTTGTGAAAAGCCAAAATAAGTGGTTTATTGATTCCACTTCTCTTTTGCATAAGTTGTACCTGTTCGCCAAAGGTTAGGGACAGGCCTATAAAGGGGATTAATGAGGCTCATGCCCATTCTTTAATTTGGCCCACAATTTTTTTTGTATATATGTTGGGCTTATGTTTGTTTTTAGTTCATGATTTATATATATTTTAGTTCATGATTAATTTCAGTCCATACAAGTTTGTAGTAGTTGATTGAAATTTACCAAGTTCACTAGTTTATATGTGTCAAGTAAACTCAACCTAAAAGAAAATTTGAATTGGTAAGACAGTAGACAGAGTTATAATTTAGAATTTGTTCCATTTTTTTTATAGCCTTTGACTGACTTACCTCTCAATGACATTCCAGCCATATTTAAGGACATATCCTAGGCCCAGGCCCGGATTTGAGCCAAAGTTGACAAAAAAAATTTACTTGTTTAACTGTTAGAAGATACTTGGTATCAACTATGAGATATTATATACCAGCGACAGCAAAACTTCTATGTACACAATAATTTATGAGAGGATCTGATCAAACAAAAGTCAAACCCAGAATCAATTATAGCTAACCTTAATTTTATCAAGATTTTCTTGATCTGATCTTGTTTTAAATGCTTCAATATATTGTTTACTGACTTTGTCTGATTCCTACAATGACTTTTTATGCCCTAATTTCTTAATTTTTCTTTCCTTGTGTATTAATTGGTTTTAATTGATATTTTCTCTTTAATGACAGCTTAATCTTCTTCTCCTTGTTGCCACCCGTTGGTGTTACACTAATGTCCTATTATATCATGGGGAATCTTCACAGTTGGCAGTTTAAAAGTTGGCATCTTTAAAGTTGGTTCTATTTTACAGTGGTGCAGGTGTATTATCTCTACCCTTCATTGTTATCTGAATTAGATTTAGTATCCTAAATTATCTTTATGGAAACTCGTTCATGATATTGTCAATGGTTCTTCAGTTGCTTTGATACTTTCAAATTTTTTTCTCCTTTCGAAAATTTTAAAATACTTCACCCATACATATCTTATCACCTCTTGACACCTCTTTCTGACTTCAATTTTAAAAACCATACCTAACTTCTTCATATCTTGACACATCCCTCGAATCTCATCTATAAAATTACTTCATTAAATACTTTTTCTACCATATGTTCTCTTAAACTTTCTTTGTTCTTCAACTTTATGGATAGACCTAGTATTAACAATATACGACAACAGATGGAGGATGTATCAATTAATGAAGAACCTATAAGAAGAAAAGTGGTGATGCATTCAAATACTGTTATTTCAGCTGGTGTTAGATTTGGAGATTCAGTCTTGCTGGTATGCTCCTGGTTATGACCTGGAAAGATGTCGAGCGTGATGCTATATTCATTTGGCCTCATTTAAGAAGACATAATCAATGGATGGTTTAGGTGCGTAATTTGGAACGTAATATCTTTGTTATCAGGATAAATTGCAATCTTGTTTGGAGGTGCATGGAACTTTGATGGACATTTGATTGTATTAAAAAATTAGAATCCAATAATGGATTATCATCTGTTAGATTTCTCAGTTTCTCCTTATTGGTCATAGTACAAATACCTTTTACCTGAATTCATTTATGCTGAAATTTTGAGAATGACGGGTAATATTGTGGGTGAAGTAAGAGTTGTTGAACCAGATGGTATAAATCCCCCTACCTCTTCAAAATATTGAGCTATAGTCCTCATAGATGTTAACACACCTCTTATTACAGGTATAACTGCTGCAAATGTTGTTGGTGTAACTAGATGGATTGGTTTATTTTATGAAAAACAACCATATCATCTCGTCCAGATTGTAAAGTTCCTAACCATGAAGAAAATGATTGTGGTGATAGGTTTCACAGAATTATAGAAATAAAAGAATTTGTTAGAGGTTTCGGATTTGCTGAACCTATCTTACCTCGTCAAAGAAATCCTCAACAAGAAGCACAATTATTTCATCAACATTGTTCACAACACCGTAATAAATTGAGACAACATGTTATTCAAGATCAACCTCATCCTTTTGATGGAATACATATATCAATATTTTCAGCTACTGACTCTGAATCTGGGGCTTCTTCATCTTATACAATCAATCTCAATCTTTTTCATCCTTGATACTTGTGTCTACTATATCTAATGAAGGTGCCAATGCCAGTGGTATTAAAAAGAGATATGGACATGTCCCTACTTTGGTTACAATATTTGAGCTCCATGCTTCAAATGTTGATATTGATAACAACATACCTACTATTCAAGCTGATGACACTGTCTCAATACAAGATTATAACATTTCTTCTGACAAACTGAATATGTGTTGCCAATGCTCTTAATGCTCAAAATCACATTGATGCATGGAAACATGTGTTATTGTTAACCTTTCTCTGTTTATTGACTTTTAAGTTCATTTCTATTTTTATTTTTTTTCCAAATCTATTTTCATAAATTCTCTTTTATTATAGTAAACATGAAAATATTTTGTTGGAACTGCCAAGGTATATGAAACCCTCACACTAGAGATTATCTAAGATTTTGTTTGAATCAACATGATCCAGATATTTTCTTTTTATCTAAAACCAAAGCTTAACCTAATAATATGAGGTTTTATTTATCTCACACAAAATACCCTCATTATTGGTTCTACCATGCTATTGGTCTTTATGGTGGTATTACACTAGCATGGAAAGATGGAGTAGATGTTGAAATTATGCATACTGCAGCTGACACTATTCATGCAATTATCCATACTCATGATCATAATTCTGATTTCCTAATAACTTTCATGTAGGGTGTTCATAATACAATAAATAACAATAGTCAGTAGCAATATCTCATGGATATGAACAAGTCTGTGGATTTTCCTTGGGTTTTTTTTGGAGATTTAAATTTCACTATGTCAGATTCTGAAACTCATAGTCATACTAGTCATACTCATCATGCTAGTCACATTAGAAACTTTGACCAACAACTTGGACTTATTGATTTGGGTTATATTGGTTCAAACACCACTTGGTATAACCACAGAACTGATACTGATCATGTCTCTTCTAGACTAGATAGAGCTCTAGTTAACATTTAGTGGATTCATAATTATAATTCTGCACATCTCCAACATCTTGTACCTATTGCATCTGATAATAGTCCTAATCTTTTACATATTATACCTAGCTTAGTTAAACACTCACCTTTTAAGTTGTACAAATGCTGGTTAAGGTTTCCTTCTTGTATAAATACTATTAATCAAAGCTGGTTCATAACTTCTTGGCATCTCCATCTTATCAATTCTCAAGTAAGTTAAAGTACACTAGAATTGGACTACAACAATGGAAGAGACTGAATTTTGGTAATATTGAAGCCACAATTCTTCACATTCAAGGTCAACTTCAGCACTGCTATGACAGTAATTTTCCATCTCATCATCCTGAAGTTCATCAGTTAAATATTTCATTAAAGAATTGACTTTCAATACAAAAATAATACTTGATCCACAAGCAGGTGTTAAATTTCTTGAAGCATAATGAAATACATCTTATTTTCATTCTTTGGATAATTTCAATAAGAGGAGATCTAATATCCATGCTATTCAAGGTTCTCTGGTATATAGTATGATTCTAAAAAAGGAAATAGAAGATGTTTTTCTCTCTCACTTTATTAATATATCTGCAACTTCTCATCCTTCTATTTCTCAAGATATTCTATAGCTTTTTCAACCATGTATTACTGAAGATGAAAATTTGAGTCTACCTCGCCTTTCTAATGCCCAAAAAATTAAAGAAACTGTTTTTAGTATCAGACCATGGGCTTCTCCAGGGAATGATGGCTTCCCAGCATCTTTTTATCAACAATACTGGGATACAGTTAGCACTTAGGTTATATCCATGATCCATTATTTTTTTTATCAACAAACACATGCTCAAGGCTATAAACCACACTTATCAAGTCCTAATTCCTAAAGTTAAATATCCTCAAACCCCTGCAGATTATTGACCAATTATCCTTTTTAATGTTAGCTACAAAATTATTTCAAAAAATTTAGCTAACTGTTTAAAGCCACTTTTGTCTAAGATTGTTTCTCAAACCCAAACTACATCTGTATCTGGTAGACATATTCAAGAGAATGTCATCATTTCCCATGAGTTATTATATACTATGAAGAGGAAAAAAATTAAAAAAAATAATTGTTGGTATGAAACTTGTCGAGGGCTTTCAACAGGGTTGAGTGGCCTTTTTTACTTTCAATCCTTCAAAAGTTAACTTTAGTTCAAACTGGATAAATATAATTGAACAATGTGTTTCAACTGCAAATGTTTTTTTACTTCTTAATGGAATTCCAAGTGCCACTTTTTCACCTTCTCGAGGTGTTCTTCAAGGTGACCCATTATCAGCATATTTGTTTTTGTTTTTCATGGAAGCTTTCTGAAGGTTATTACAACATAATATGGATTCAAGTCTTCTTGAAGGTCTCAGAATAAATAGACATTGCCCTGTTATTAATCATTTGTTTTTCACAGATGATTGTTTACATTTCTTTCAGGCAAAATCCACTAGGATACAACATCTCAAGCACCTTTTTGAATTGTTTGGCCAAACATCTGGTCAAGTCATCAACATGCAGAAATCAACCATTTTCTTAAGTAAGCACATTACTCATTCTCAAAAAAAACAGCATTTCTGGTATTCTCAATATGAGACTTATGAATTTAGGTGAAAAGTATTTGGGTATTCCACTTCTATTACAAAAGTCTCGTCAACAAAACTGTCAAAGAATCTTAGATAATATGAATAATCGTCTCCAAGATTCGCAAAGTAAGACTATCAACTAGGCAGGAAGAAGAACTCAAGTGAATAATGTTCTTAGTTCCATGGGTATGTACCAGATGCAAGTTTTTAAGATTCCTGAATTTACCATTAATCAAATGGATAAAATTCAGAGGCAATATTGGTGGAATAATTACAACAATCATAATGCTTCTAAGCTAATCTCTTGGGATAAAGTTAAAATGCCTAAAAGACAAGGTGGTTTGGGCTTAAAGAATTTGAGTAACTATAATGCAGCTTTTTTAGCAAAGATGGCTTGGAACTTAATAAACAAACATGATGCTCTGTATGCTAGAATTTTAAAAGGAAAATATTTTTATTTCTTTGATCTGCAGCATTCTCCACCTTCTGAGATGAAAAATACAAGTTGGTTTTGGAAAAGTTTATGTTATGGTCTTCAAATTATTATGAAATATGCTAAGCGGCAGGTAGGTGATGGTTCAACTATAAATATCTGGACTTCAAACTGAATTCTATCTACGTCTACAACTCTTCAAGACTGCAATGACCTTCATCTTAATGATTTACAATGGGTATCTCAATTGATTGAATTACCTGAAGCTCAGTGGAATATTAATTTTCTACGACATCTTTTCACCCCTGATCAGGTAAACTCAATCTTAACTATACCCATTCAATTAGATCAGCACGATACTCTTATTTGGCCTTTCACAACAACAGCTATCTTTACAACTTCTTCAACTTATAAAATGCTTTGTGCTAAAGAATCTTCTTACAATATGTCTCTGAACATGTCTCAACAATTCTGGCTTAGATTTTGGAAATTGAAGATGTCGTATAAATTTCAAATCTTTTTGTGGAAAAGTCTTCATAATGCTTTGACTGTTAAAGCTCGATTATTTCATCATATGGATATTTCAGATCAACATTGTGTTCTCTGTAACAATGGTCACTCTGAAAATATAAATCATATGCTTCTTCATTATCCATTTTCTCCAGCTATCTGGAGAAAGTTTCTACCTCAACATTTTTCTTCTGTGATGCAACATTTAACTCTCTTATCTTGGATTCAGAGTTGACACTTACAAGATTCTCCTATAAGCATATAAATTTTATTTAAAAAATATATTTATATATGTAATATTAATATTCTTTGGTCTTAAGTTTGTTTACAGAGGTTGTAATAAGGTAGCAATTACTTTTGCTAAAGCTGTCAGGAAACATAATCTTTATCGGGAACGGTGGTTTAATCCACCTGCTGTTCTAATTCCTCGGAAAATGATGTAACCAACTCTTCTGTGTAATATATTGTCCTTTGTTCAAAAAAATAAAATACTAGCAAATAAGTTAAAATTAATACTGAAAAGCTAATCATCACCCTTGGTTAACACGTGTTATAACATGTGTATATATCTTGTTTTACCGGTTGCGGTCATGTTGGCCATTATAGCCTAGCCATACGGCGTATACTGGACGCCCACAACCAGGTGAAAACACACACCTCTATTTACTTAATTAACTATCCATCTTAATGCATCATTTTCTTTGAAAATATCTTTTCTTTACATATACGTATAATTGTACATTACAATTCCATACATGTGCATACGACACTCTATTGCACATTACCTATGCCGACGACACAACACATGTATCCGGTGGCGGAACCAAGATTATTTGAAGAAAACATAAATATTCATCTTAAAAAAAAAAGGCAAAACCATTTTTTTATCTGTTCTCAAAATATATTGACATAGTCGAATGGTTAGAATGGCGACACTATTTTGGTCAAATGGCAAGAGGGATAACATTGTTGATATCTTCTTTGGACGTCATCAATATTAGGGCCGGCCCTGCCAATGGTCTTCTCCTATGAATAAGAATATCCCAGGTAAGAGTAGAACTGCTACGTACCAGCCAAATGAAGAAAGCCACTGTAATGATCCGATCTTCCACCATTATTGTCCCCACTTAGCCACTGCGATTATCCGGCAGTGTTGGGTTCTCAACGGGCACCGCAGCGGTTATCCAGCAGCAGCTTCCCAGGAGGTCACTCATCCCTGGGTTATTTCCGTCCGAATATGCTTAACTGTAGAATTTTTTTCCAACTCTGGAGCCAATTGTGTTGAAAAGGCCTCGGTGTTAGAAAAGGAAAAACCACTACCGATATTCCATACGGCGAACCCTACCTGCCGTATTGGGGTATTACAATACCACCACCTTAAATTGGAGCCATCCTCGGCTCCGGAATATATTCAAGCCCAGATCTCCGACGTTCCCTGCCACCCATGAGACCAATACCTGAACATCCCTTCCAGAGTATTCTCTCACCTTAGGCAGGTGACCCGTCATCGGCTTTGATACCATTTGTAATGACCCGACCTTCCACCGATATTGTCCCCACTTAGCCATTGCGGTTATCCGGCAGTATGGGGTTTTCAACGGGTACCGCTGCGGTTATCCAGCAGCAGCTTCCTAGAAGGTCACTCATCCCTGGATTACTCCCGCCCGAACACGCTTAACTGCAGAGCTTTTTGTCAACTCTAGAGCCAACTGTGCTGAAAAGGCCTCAGTGTTAGGAAAATACAAACCACTATCAATATTCCATATGACGAACCCTACCTGTTGAATTGGGGTATTACAGCCACTTTAGCAGGTGCCTCTTTGGTGTTTATCTTTGTATGAACATAGGATTAAGTTGTTATTTATGGTTCATACGAAATTAAAAGATGGGAGGAGTATTAACTGTCCACTGTTATCGGAAGCAAAGCAACACTTTTCACTGTTCACTTCGTGGGTAGTTATGCACTTATCATTGTTTATACCATATATCCTAGATGAAAAAACTTGTATAATAATTAGTGTTCCACTTCCATTTCCATTTGATTGAATACGTTATTGAAAGAGATAGCTAGGGAGATGCATGGGATGGTAATTAAGTATGAGAGTATCAGCCTTCTTACGAGTAGGTTCAAAAACGCTTGATCTAATGGAAGAGTTGTTTAGTCTGTTAAAGTTTGCGGGCATCCAACTCAAAACCAATTGGCAATGAGTG
>JAJJMC010031179.1:439427-466997 GCA_023531435.1 Papaver californicum | reverse complement strand
AAGTTTATTATAGGGATATTAGCAATGTGGGACTATTATCCTTCACATAGTCCTCCTTCTCTTAGGTCTTATCTAATCTCTTTCTTCATTTTCGTCTTTGTTGGTGTCGGATCATCCATCTCTGCTGGTATACTCTTTATCTCATTTATCAATGATAACTTCATATAATTCAGTTTCATTATATTCCAATTTTTACACTTTAGAGTTTTATTTGCAGGTAAGTTGAAAGATGCACAGTCAACAGAGACAGACTTGTTAGCAGTTGGAGTGGCTCATGCATTTGGTTTTACAGTGGCTGTATATGTGGCTCCGGGTAGTCATGTAAATCCTGTTGGAATTTGAATGTGTCAACCGCGTTCAATATTAATTAGCATGTTTGGCAGTTTGTTATTTGATTTGGTATTTGATATTTGAATCCTAATAATTAGGAAATAAAACGTGTTTTATCTATGTGAGTAGTAATAGGAAGTAATTCATACAAAGTAGGAGTTTTATGTTTAGTGGGTTTATTATTTTAGGGTTTCTGGGTAACTAAAGTCTATATAAAGGTATTGTTTTATGTTAATGAAATTTATGCAGAAGATTATCAATGTAGCTTCTATCTTATTTTTTTGTGTTTTAATCTCTCACTCATCTCTATACTATTTTGGTGAAATCTTACATGGTATCAGAGCCAGGGCAGAGAGTTGAGTTGAGGGAGAGTTACAAAAAAAATGTTTCTGTTTTAATTTATTTTGTGAGAAAAAAAATGTGATGAAGAAATATTTTGGTGTAAAAAAATGATTTTTATGATGGGAAAATTGTTATGAAGAAAATTGATGAAGATTTTTTGTTCACAATATATGGAAGATTCTAAATGTTTTGTTACAAGTTATAGTTTTGATATTTTGTCTTGCAGATGTTGGCTATTTTGCCTAAAAGAAAACATTGATGGTGTTATGTTATGATGATGATGAAGATGCAAATTATTGATTTGCATAATATGTTTGGTTAGTTAGTGGAAATAATGTGTGATGCTGATTTGCTAATAATGATGATGATTATGATCGTGATGATGATGATCTTTACGAAGAAGATGATGATGATGACAACAAAAAATCAAAGATGTTGCTGATTTATGATGATGAATGATGCAATGATGAAGATAATGATGAATTAAACATGTTTGAATTAAGGAAAAGTGTTGAAATTATAATCCAAACACGTTTAAGGTTTAGAATTTAGGTTTGATTTGGTCTAATTGTTTTAGGTGTGAGAATAATTCCTATTAATTAGGAGTTAGTAGAATAATGATTAAATAGTAGGAGTTTTAGTTTAATGGGTTAGTGGAAATATTCTTGTAATGCCTATTTAAAGGCTTTTATATTAGTGTGAAAAACTAAGTAGAGAAAATAAGAAGATTATCAATGTATATTTTATTTTGAGTGTTTCAATCTCCCTCTCTCACTCCTCTTTGTATTATAGTAGAATTTATAGTAGAATTTTAACAAATCCAACAATCACATTCGCATTTGTTATTGTACGAGAACTTAGCATTTTAACTGGCATTTGTCATTTCGTTACTCAGTTGTTGGGTTCCACTTTAGCATGTCTACTCCTCATGGTCGGGACGTGTAATTTTTTGGTCCAACATTAACATTTTTATACTCCTCATGGTCGGGACGTGTAATTTTTTGGTCCAACATTAACATTTTTATAGCCGATGTCACTATAGTAATAGTACAATAATAAAATCGTTGGGTGATAATATTAGTGATTTAAGTTCGAGATTTACCAACACTAAATTCTTTATTTTTATCGATAAAAAAAACGTTTCCAAATCGTTATACTACCTGATTAAATTTTTGTCATAGAAAGTTATGGGTTATTTCTGCAGGCAATACCTACACATGGATTGGACGATAGGGTAACCGTATTTGGTGGCATTTTGATTGAAGGTGTAGCAACATTTCCGTTAGTATACACAGTCTTTGCATCCAAATACCCGCAAAGAAGATCATCGGACGGCATAATTGGAGCCATAGTAACAGGATTCATAGCTGGTGTCAACATCTTGGCAGTTGGTCCGTTCACTGGCGGTTCAATGAACCCAGCCAGATCATTTGGACCATCAATAATCACCAGTGATTTTAAAAACCATTGAGTTTACTGGTTGGGACCCCTAATAGGTGGTGGATTAGCTGGATTGTTATATGATAAGATTATCTCTTCCAGCAATGATCAGTTCTCCTCTGAGCCTTGAGTTGGCCGGCATTACTAAAATGGGAAATTATGGATTTTTTTATATCTTAAAGGGGGCTTAGTTGGCTGTTCCGGATATTAGAGATACTTATGTTAAATGAACTTGGCTTTTAATCAAATTTTATTATTTATTATTTGTTTTTAAATGGTTGTTTCCATCAGATAAACCGGTAATCATTACTTGATTTGAATTAAATGTTAGATCGCTTATTTTTTTATTTTTTTATTTTTTTGATATCTGACTCGAAATTATTTGAATTAATATTATTATGTTAACCTTATTTGTTAGGTACAAATCTAACTGAAGTTATAAAATTTTTATAATTTTATTATTTAATAATTAATTAGATATAATAAATTAAGTTCAGATATAATGAATGGGATCCAAATGAGCCAGATTCAGACGCCAGTTAAGTAAAAAAGAAAAACAACCGGTGTGTCTCATCTGTATCAGGGATGGAACTTGATCAAGCCCAAAAATTAGGAAAAAAATATATTTAGGTTTGTGGACTTGGAGAGAGGCCCGGGCATAAGCCCAGGTTAGCTCTTCCCTTTGTATCATGTCTTGAGTCTCTTTAACCCTTGAAATCTTGCTCTTTTGTTGATATTCATTACTTGTGGTTGCTACTTGTCAAGTTACATCCTAAATTACTGATTCAAGAAAATGAATGTAAACTTTGTTGCAAGAGAAATACAAAACACTTCATGAAGTCTAAAATCTTCATTAATCACAAATTAAAAGGAAAACATCCAAACTTAAAAGCAGTACAAATGGAGATTGACTCAATTTGGAATGAAGAAACAGAAGTACTAACGTACAGATATATGTACACTTATTGCTTTTGAATGAAGATAACCAAACCAACAAGCCCCAACCTGAAACTCATCATCTTATTCTTAAGCGTAGTCTTCAGCTGCTGGGAGAGCAGAGTAAGATCCAATGAAAACATCACCGTAAATCAACCCGGCAAGACCTCCTCCAATAAGTGGTCCAACCCAGTAAATCCAGTTTCCGTCAAAGTTACCGCTAGCGACAGCCGGGCCAAATGAACGAGCTGGGTTCATCGATCCACCACTGAATGGACCAGCAGCAAGAATGTTGGCACCAACAATGAAACCAATTGCAATTGGAGCAATTGTTCCTAGAGATTTCTTCTGTGGATCAGCAGCAGTAGCGTAGACGGTGTATACTAATCCGAAGGTGATAATGATCTCAAACAGGACACCACCGAAGACAGACACGCCAGATGCAACACCATGAGTTGGGATGGCCTGCAGGTAGAAAGAAACAGGTGATCAGTTTCGGAAAACATAAGATTGGGATAAAAATCTTATAGAAATTTCTTCTAGTTTGATTACCTTGGCATCAGTAACAAACTTGAGGAGGAAGCAAGCTGCGACGGAGCCGAGTAATTGAGCAATCCAGTAGAAGAGGCCAGTAATTACAGTGATGTGACCTCCAACGGCTAATCCAAAGGTAACAGCTGGGTTTAAGTGACCACCTGAGATATTGGCTGCCATTGAAACCCCTACAAATAGTGCGAATGCGTGTGCCAAGGCTATGGCAAGGAGACCAGCAGCATCTAATGAGGCATCAGATGAGACTTTACCTGCATACATGCAGATAGTTTGTCAGTTATACACATCTTCTAAAATAAATAATACTCTCTCAGGAAAAAAATATTACAATGTCTTCAAAAAAAAAAAAAAAATCAACACTTACTGTAAGCAAGGGCAGAACCAACGCCAGCAAAAACAAACAGAAGAGTGGCAATGAATTCAGCTAAGTAAGCTTTCAGTGACACAACACTGAAAGAATCACCAATGCTTCCAACTGTTACCTTCACCATTTTTGAATCACAAAAATTTCAGAGAGCGAGAGAGGAAATGAGAATTTGTTGAATGTGGTGTAGACTTTCATAACCAAAAGGCCTTAAATAGACAAGATATAGTTTCATGTTCAAAATGTGAAAAGTGGGCCATAGCCAGCACCGACTTGAGACCCACATTAATAAAGAAAATCATGTTGGTGTATAGTGACCGTTAGATTAGGTGCCGACCCACCGTCCATATTTGATTTATAGTAGCACTATGAGCATTACTAGGACAGGATTATTTTTGATTTTGGTTGCTAATTCAATTAGGAGTAAGTAATGATACAAAATGACCCCAAATAGTATTAATAATATACAGGTTGTTTAATTGGAATCATATCTAATTGCATTTATGATCATATCGATCTGAACGGTTCTCCATGATCGATCACGTAAGGATAATTACATTTATAGTTGTTTAATCATGTTGAGGTGGTTGGATAATTATTCATGTCATGATCAAAGACATTTTCGAATTATTTAACTGAAGAAGATTAGCATTGTGATTTAGTTAATAAATAAGGACTTCCTAATCAATCATGAACCAAAGTAGTTGTTCAAATTTTGGATTAATAAGATCAGAAAAATGTCATAAATTTTTTGCTATTTTGGTTGTTTAATATTGTCACCCTCGTAGTGGTTATGGTAGTGCAATTTTATTATGTTCCAAAAAAGAAGTTAACTTTTTTATTATAAATAAATCATTAATATGATATTATTAGTAATAATGGTAGTTTAAGCATCTTATTCCATGTTGAGACACTTCTTTTAACACATATTTCATGAGAAATTGTTATTTTACACCGACCAACAACAAAATCATAGAACTACCTATTCACCTCGCCTCATCGGCCAAACTTTCTAAAGTAGTAACTTTTTTTGTTGAACAAGTATAGAGTAATGGCACGCTTGGTGCCTTTCTCATTTTATCTGCTTCGGTTATTTTAATTCATAAATATTTTATTGGATAATTTGTAGGTTGGTCCATAATCCGTATAAATAGTTTGTTTAGAGTTCAGTGAGAAATATTATTTAACCGGAGATCCAAAAAGAATTTGAATCACGGAAATGACATAAATACCCATCACCAAAACGTGTGAATTAAAACACGTTTTTCCCTTATTCTTCTTTCTATCTATCTTCTTTTATCAAATGTTAATAGTAAAAAACAACTGAATCACATGATAAATATTATCTAGCTAGGTTATAGCAAATCACAAAAACCTAGATTTACTATGAAAAAATCATACGTAAACATCAAATAACCTGATTTTATCTAAATCTATGAAAAAATCTACATGTAATCTTCTAAAAATTTAGTAATTAACAAAGCGTATGAACTAGTAAAATCCAATAGATAAAAACAGTAAAAACAAGAAGGATCAATAAAACCATACAAGAAAATAAGTAATTGAAAATGATGATTTTATAGAATTACAATCAGTAAGCAAAAAAAAAAACCTATAATCCACAATAGATATATATATATAGAGAGAGAGTGAAAACCCATGATAAAACAGTAGATATTGACATGTACTTATCCAAAAAATATTTGTAATCCAATGGTAGATTTTGATATGTACGGATGCCAAAAAAATATGATCCAACAGTAGATAACAACTACTCTTATTATCTTTAGTGTAAAAAAATATGTAATGTTGTCATACAAAAAACTTAAACAAAAACATGATTCTAGATAAAATCAATCAATCGAATAGCTTGAATCAGAATATGTACTCAAGCAAAACCGAAAGTGACCTGGCATTCATGGATTTTGAATTCGTTTCAAAAGTTTTTGCAAAAAGCCAATTAAAATTGATGAATCCATGTTTTCTTTTTTTCACTGATCCTGATTCATTTTCGAAACTTTTTCTTCACATTCTCCTCACCATCACTTTTACAATATTGTTCTTCAACTTCCCCTTTTTCCACCATATGTTTTTCTAATTAAAAACCTAATTCCTAAAATGTAAATCAACAATCACTATCAATGAAATCAAAATCTTAATCTTGATTTCTTCTCGATTTTGATTTCAATCAAGAAAAAGAGATTCAATAGAGAGAAAAAAGTCGCTAGAACTATTTTAATCGAGACACAACTCGAAGAAAATGAATAATATTAACCTAGAATCTTATTATATATATGAGGATGCTTCTGGCATCTAAAAAAAATAATTTAGAAGTCTCAAACGTGTATGGACTAGTCACTCAACGGATCCTAAAAACTAGTAGTAACTAGTAATCTGTAGATTTTCATTACAGAAAAGCCCAGGAAACTAAGATCAGACACATATTCTTTTCAGTTGCTGTTTTCCTTTAACTCAAGTCGCTTTTGGCCCCCAACAGGGGTGCTCCGTGTATTAATTATAGGCGTGACTATCGCGTGCGCTGGCCTCTCTTCATCACTATTTTCACGTACATCATCGATTAAAACATCACCTGAGTCGTGTAGGGTCTCTCATGTTCTTACTTCACTAGTGCTATTCGGATGCATTTTTTTAGACAAGAGACTAATCCTCCCACTGTGGTTACCAAATGGTTTTGGGTAAAACTAATAAGAAAGCTTTACCAAGTAACGTCAAGCACTATCCCCTTTCCCAGTAGAGTAAGAGCCAGAAGATCCTCTCTAAATACTATTTTCGTTCCTTATATAGCCTTCATTTTCTTACGACCTTAAACTAACACATGTCTTTCACTTCCCTATATTACCAAATTACTATTTCTTTCTTCATAAACCATCATCAACTCCCTACTCAACACCCCTTTGACTTTTCCTTACCTTTTCCGTATTCTTTATCTTGCTCTTGAACCTCAGACTTAGGTTAGAACAAGCTCCTTTTTTAGGCCAATCCAAGTCCCAAACCATCATTACAACGTAGATAAAGTGGTACTTAGGAATTAGCTTCAAGGCTAGGTACCTCTGTCAGTCGAGATACGCACACCTTTGGCTAATTTAATTCGGTGGAGAGATAAACCAGAGGCTCTTTCCATTGTGCAAGCAAGACGATAATTCTGTGAGGGTATTAAATCCCTAACACCACGTGTTAAAATATTATGAAAAGAGTGTCAGATTATGATGGAACGAGAAGTACTGAAACAATTTTTTTTGATAAGTACTGAAACAGATATCTTCGTTTCATGATCGACACGCAAGTTGCGGGAAAGCATGGTACATTGTACGAAACAGACATTTTTGTTGATGACTGACACACAAGTTACGGGAAAGCCTGACACAATGAATAGAACTGAAAAACATTAATGCATGATGGACACGTCTCAGTTGTACAGGTTGCGGAACAGAGGAAGCTAAAGCACAAGTCACTTCAATAGCCACGTATTGGACATGCCAAATTCTGAAAATAATAATGCCACTTTCAACGGCCACATGTCAGACATGCCAAAATCCTAATAAGACCGCAGCATTCATCCAAATCCAAAAACAATAACTTGAATACAAATCCGCAGAAGAGGTGCGGGTCACCAAGCGAGAAACTAAAGGAAATAAGAAGTACGCATGTCAAGTCTTGCGGGAAATACAAATAAGAGTGCGGGATAAGCTTCGTTCCAAAGTTTGGATAAGAACTAAAAGGTGGAAAGTTTAGGTAAGAGGGACCCATGATATTTACTATAAATATCAAACTCCAAAACAGAAAGAAGGGACGAAAAATTTGGCAGAAGGAATAGGATCAGAAAAAAAGTTTAGGTATGAGTATTGTGTTAATTATAATCCTAGTTCAATAATTCTTTGATAAATTTTACTTGATGCAAATAGTATTTTATCCTTTTGTAACATACAATCATGAATAAAAATCATCTAAATCCTTTATTACCCGTGGAGGTAAACAATCCGTTGTCAAACCACGTTAAATAATTTTGCTGATTCATGTTTCAATTTCTTCTTCTAATTGTTAACTTATTTCATTTTTATTATATTTGATTTGATCTGACTATGTTTCTGAATCATATGGTTGAGATCCAAAGATTAGATTGTTGGTACTCACAAGTTCTTTGGTTTGGTAGCTGATTTTTATGTATCAACACCCTTTAACCTATTGGAACGAGTTTGGTGTGGAGAAATACATTCGTGTCCAATCCACTATTGGATTTTGTGAACTCATTCACATTCGAAATCCGCTTCAAAGTATCCAATCTAATTAAACTAGATAGGGTTGGGTCGGTTTAGCGAGTTGGGTAATCTTCGCTCAGCCCAAGTTTAATCATGTAATGTGGACTCTAGTGGGCTCGGTTTTCCGATATGAATTTTCTCTAAAGAAAAGCCCGGGAAACTAAGATCCGACGCTCATTCTTCTTCTTGACTCTTAACGAACTCCACCGATAACTATTAAATCTCATATCAGAATTCCACGAAAATCCCGTCACAAATCTCTCTTTACTCAAACCCTAAACCTTCAAACTTATAAATTTGGGTTATTTTTTATTATCTGTCTCTCAAAATAATCAAATTAAAAAAAATAGAAAAACTCAAATCGAGGATTACACAACAAAATGTCAAAAAATGCAGTCAGGGTTTTGGTCACTGGTGCTGCTGGTAAATAATTCCTTTCTCTTTATTCGATTTCATTTCTCTAGGGATTACGTTTAGTATATCTGCAGTTAAGGATTTCATCACATTAATTGTTATACCAATTCATTTTCGTTGGAATTCCTAAGGACAATTATTCTTTACTTGAGAAACAAGAAATCAGTTCATTTCTTACTGATCTTGCCTTAGATTTTGTTTATTTATTGATTTTTATTTTGTATAAATTGCAATTGATTTTTAGTGATCAAATATAAACAATCAATTAGTAAACAAAGAAGGTCTTTTTTTTTTTTATATTTAGGATTTTCTCCAATGGAGCACCTTGAAATTGTCCAAAAGCTACTGGTTCTTATTGTTTGTTTCTATTTGTTCTGGTGGATTATTAAATATTTTGTCAATTTATTAGATATCGAAAAAGAACCTATTAGGGTTCTTGTCACTGGTGCTGCAGGCAAGTCATTTTTTGATTATTTTTTTGATTAACGGCAAACTTCTTGGATCTATTTGTTTCAATGTGGCCCTTCTAATATAACTTATGTTACAGGGCAAATTGGGTATGCGCTTGTGCCGATGATAGCTCGAGGTGCGATGTTAGGTTCAGATCAACCTGTGATTCTACACATGCTTGATATTGAACCTGCCGCAGAAGCCTTGAATGGGGTGAAGATGGAGTTGATTGATGCTGCGTTTCCTCTTCTAAAAGGTATATCTTTGTAATGCAACTGACAAATCATGAAAAACTGAATTTACTGATGATTTAGTACATGCGTTTCTCATCTTTGATAAATATACTGTCCAACAGATGTTATTGCCACCACGGATGTTGTCGAAGCTTTTACTGGTGTCGACATTGCGGTTATGGTTGGTGGGTTCCCTAGAAAAGAAGGAATGGAAAGGAAAGATGTCATGTCAAAAAATGTTTCTATCTATAAGGCACAAGCTTCAGCACTGGAGAAGCATGCAAACACGGACTGCAAGGTGACTTACCGGTTTCCAAGATTTAGTTGAATTGCTTGCATATACTTTTTCAGCCTTACCATGATTTATGGAATATAGCTATTTTGGAGTGTTGATAACTAACCGTGAATCCATGGAAGATACCTAAATAAGTAGAGAGTAAGTATATAGCCGTGTTTCTTTCTTCTTGATTGCGTGTTGTATATTTTCATTTTGCAGGTACTAGTTGTCGCTAACCCAGCAAATACTAATGCCCTCATCCTTAAAGAATTTGCACCCTCGATTCCGGAGAAGAATATAACATGTCTTACAAGACTTGATCACAACAGGGCTCTAGGCCAAATCTCTGAGAGGTTGGATATCCAAGTTAGTGACGTGAAGAACGTTATAATTTGGGGTAACCATTCTTCTACTCAATACCCAGATGTTAGCCACGCAACTGTCGCTTCAAGTGATGGACAGAAATCTGCTCGTGAGCTTATAGCCGATGACCAGTGGTTAGACCTGAAATCCAATGCTTAATCTCCAAACAAGTTTAGCATTTACATGTGAACTCAATTTCTTGCAGTTTAATTTAATTGTATCTGTTTGAATTCTTTTGCTTACACAAGGTTAAGAACAGAGTTTATCAAAACCGTACAACAGCGGGGTGCAGCCATCATCAAAGCACGGAAGCTGTCAAGTGCATTATCAGCAGCGAGCTCTGCTTGCGACCACATTCGCGATTGGGTTCTTGGAACTCCCAAGGTGATATAATTTTTTGGAAAACAGATGTTTCCAACTTCGTAATCTTTCTGTTGTTAAATTTGTTTCTTATTTTCGACACAGGGAACATGGGTATCGATGGGAGTTTACTCGGATGGATCTTATGGAATCCCTTCTGGCCTTATCTACTCCTTTCCTGTCACATGTGAGAAAGGTGAATGGTCAATTGTTCAAGGTAAGGTCTCGGGTGCTATATCAATTGTATACATATTTGATTGAAAGAATGTGAGATCTTTAATCCGCAACGAAGATCAGTAAACAAAACAGTTTACTAGTTAAGATCATCTAAATGAATCCATTTTGAGAGACTAATGCAACAATGTTGGCAGGTCTCAAGATCGACGAGTTTTCACGAACAAAGATGGATGCTACGGCAAACGAGCTGATTGAGGAGAAATCCCTTGCTTATTCATGCCTCAATTGATGAAAAAGTACAAAAACTTCACAATAAAAGTAAAGATTAAAAAGAAGAAAAAATAGATGATCAAATACTTCTAAGTTCTAACTTCATTTTTATTTGGAGAGTGAAGTATATGATTTCGAATCATTCTAACTTTAATCTGAAATTTGGAAAATGTTGTCAATAATTCTAATTAATTGTTATTCTCTTGTTTATGATGATTCTCAATTTGGTTGCGAATCAGTAAACGTTCACAGCAACACTAATCTTACTTCATAAAATTGAAATCGTAAATATACCCAAGCTTTTGAATTCCATGAACTAAACAAACATACAATTACCATACAAGCTATCATTCATCTTGTCCTACTTCAAAATTTTCCTCATTCGAGATGATCATGTGGTATACGAGACAAGAACATAGCAGCAAATTGCAAAAGGGTACTCTCACTAGTATCACCATTTTATTCCGTTTCTTGAATTGCAGCAGGACGACCTATAGTCCTCAATCTGTAACGGTTCCAAGCAATTTGTATGCCTCCTGCACCCCATGATCGCCAATTTGGAGAGTAATACCTAGCTGTTTTTATAAGCCTTTTATTCGCGAATTTGTATGGGAAACGATCTGTCATATATAGTAGATCATATGCATCAAGGCAGAATGCTTCTGCTGCTTCCGTACAAACTAATGTAACTGGGGAAGCTGGAAACCGGTCCACAAATGGGCGACGAAGACACCATGAAAACAGCTCGTCTCCGACGAAATTTCCAGGTCCGAACGTGCATGTAGTTACCATCATTCCGTTCCCAAGATTTTGCTTACTCTCTAGTTGGCCTTGCATTAAAAAAATCATTCGTTTTACTGGATTTCCTTCCTCAGTAACCTGTTTATCATAGTATTAAAATGATTTAAGGACCTAGGACAAGAAATCCAACTGTAGTGTGTATGACAAGCGAGTGTAAGGGGTTTAACTCGATCGCACAGATTATCCAGCACTAAATCATCCAGGTTAGTAAATATCTACAGTACTAATCGATCTAAAATTAAGACATATTAGACCTTTGACAAAAGAAATACAACACTGCTTGTTTTGGATCCTTGAAAAGGCGAAGCATAATGGAAGTATATAGACTAACTTTCTTAATTAGATCTGAGTAAAGATGGCGTTTGATATCTAGCCGAAGTCCTTCGGGTAGGTTTTCAATCAGTTCCATCTCATCCTCTCAACCCATATCTGCCCATCTCTGGCGTTCAAAATACCATACTCTCCATCTCAAGTGTGAGGGTAATTGCCTCCTTTTCATCCACCATTCCATGTCTCCACATCTTAATTGCATTTTATGTTTATCTGACATGATTGCACGCAAATATTCCTAAACGAAAGTGTTGTATATCAAGCTTTATTAGTAACCGGTCGAGTAACCCATTAATTTTCGCAAGAAAAAAAAATGGAAATTACCTCAATATTACGGATTGATCGAAGAAAAAACAGTAGCCCGCTCAGGAAGATAATTATACTGAATATAACTTCTAACCACTTGGCTTGTTGGTCCAAGGTTGTTGCCTAAAGTGCTGAGATTCTTTAGTCCTCAATAAAAGGGATAGAGGATTTTCACAACCAGGGAATTGCTAGAAACCACGGGGAGAGCCAATTTGAAGATACCATAGCAGACTGGACCGTTTTTGTTTAAGCAAAAAGGAACGCTTGGATATGTATGTGTGATCGTATTTTTTTCACATGAAACCATATCAGGTAATGGAAAACGGGAACAGACTTCATCTGAACAAGCTAGCGGGAGATTGCAGTTGACAGTTTTCTCACATTGTAGTTTAAGGCACGATGCTACACGTTGAATTGCAAGCACGTACCCACACACCCCAGCTACCTGCAGAACATTTTCAAGAAATAAAAATTTAGTGGAACCCAAAAGCTTAAATGAGACCAATAAAATAAAACAAAACAAAACTTAATTACATGACAGGCGACTAAGTAGGTAGTTAGATCAATGCCTAAAAACCACCAAATTGATCCAAACACATAGCCAGTTGCTTTTTCATTCTTCTTATCAAGTAATCAACGTGATACACTTTTGGAAGGAATTGAATTAAGAACATCGTTTGTACCATGTGTAAAATTGTTACATGCTGGACTAAATTGATGTTTGAACCGCCATCTATTTATCATCCCAGTATATCAGCCCAATCTACCAACCCAGTTGTACTAGTCAATTGTTGGTAAACGGTTAAAGTCAAATATTGGTAAATGGTCAAAGTCAACATATAGTGGTTAAGATTCAGATTGACCAGTGGCCTCAACCAGTGACGGCCTTCACCAGCGACCAGCGGCCAAGAGCGGCGGCTACGACAGGTGGCAAAAACAGTGGATACGACCGGCGGCCTCTACCGTTGGTCAAGCCCAGCCATGTTGACAACCATGCAGCTCGCCATGCGTCATCTATCCATCCATCCATCTAGCCTGCCATCCATCCAATCTTCCACCCTAGTCTGTCATTCCGTTTCCACCTACTCGATGCTAAAACCTTATAAGAAGTTTCTGAAAAGTTCTAGATTGATTGCTGACCAAGTCACTGCGGTAAAAGTTTAAAAATATTCTAGACGTCTTGCTGGCCAAGTTACCACAAATAAATTTTGTCTCGAATTTAGAGTTTATCTCATTAATTGAATTGTATAAATACAGGGGACTTAAACCCTAAAAGAAAAAACCAAAAAGGGGAAAGAAAACCCTAAACATCATATCTCTTCTAACCATGAGAAATACCATTATAATATTCATATCAATAAAACATCTCTCCCTAAGGTATTTATCCGTGAATATAAACATAATTCGTCGAACCACGTTAAAATTCATGGTTCTACAAAAAGGATTCTACAGAAATTACCAATTATGTGTTAATCCATATAACGAGTCGGCATAACTTAAGAAATTCTACAGAAATGTAGAACCCAGAAAATTGATAAACACGTAATATCTTCCTGAAATTGATTATTGATGGAATCTTATTTCTAAAGCACTACTACCAGCTGTATCATCTAATGGCCAATTTTTTCGATCTTGGAGAACTCATGTACCGGGTATCTATGCAGGTTTAAGCTCCTAGCTCTATGCAGTTAAATTTTATGTAGTTCCAAATTGTGTTTCTAACGAGTGGCACCCACTACCAGTTTAGATTTGTGGGAACTAATATTTTTCTTATTCCCTACTAAATTTGTAGTGTCATTACAGTAATAGTTCTTGTGGACTTGGATCTGATGGAACAGATAGGCTAGCAAAATTGGTACAGGAAATGCAACAGTGTTAAGTGTTTAAATCTGAAAATGGAACTTTGTTGGAAGCAAAGATTACTGGCGGCTCCAGTGGCTCTGTTTGCATGGTTGGAAGAATCTGTCTACGAAGTAGTGTGCAAGATTCTAGAGGTAACTTTCTGAAACCTCAGTTAGGGAACAAATTATATACGACTGATTGAAAGTTTAAGACCTGATTTGTTTCAGAAATACGGTAGGTTTTATTGTGCTTAAAACATGGGCTACAAGCAATATTGTAGACCAACTTAGCAACACTGTAAAATTTGTCAACAGTTTTTGGATTTAAAGCCAACTTGTTTTAGATAGTAAAACTATATACATAATCTATCCCTTGGGTTTTTTTAATCTAATGGTCACCTGACTTTCATAGTTATATCTTCACAGACATGCTAGTGTGCAAGTGTTCCTCCATATAACCAAATGTTACAATTTGCATATTAACTGACCTTAGATCGGCATCAGTAAACAATGACTGTTATACACATGTAATAAAGGCTGGCTTGCATAAGCATATTCTACATGTAGTAAAGGTTGGTATGCAATTTATGATTAGATATTTCACATTTTTTTATCTCTACAAATTACAGAGACTCTCTAGAAATCTATTAGATTTGTATCTACAAGTCTCAGAGACTTTCTACAATTTTCTTTTAAAATCACTTAAAATATTTATACTTCCAGAGAGTCTCCGGAAGTCACTAAAAATTAAAATCTATGAAAGTCTATATAAATCTCATTTGACTACCCTTTGTTAACAGTAGCAGTAGCAGACATGCTTCCCACCCCTAATCTTGCATTCTCCACCTCTGCAACTTGAACTGCAGTAATCGTTACAGTGGGCGTTATCATTTGGGTTGCCCACATTACATTGACCAAATTCATGTTCTTGCCAGCGCGCAGGGTTTGCAGTTGCTGCCAGTACGCTGCTAAAATCTGCATAACATAAGTGTTCCAAATTTACTAAATCATCAAGGATGCCAGGAAATTGATAATAAGAATTTTTTGGAGCAATTTATGAAAACGATTATGAGAAAACTATAAGGTTTTGCTTTTACCTGCGCAGAAAACCATGAACATGACAAGGCATGCAATAGCTGTTACTTTTGCACTGGCCATTTCAGAATACGAAATTAAAATTTGAAGAGTAGTCTAAAAAGAATGCTGGTTCTCTTGAAAGAAGATTGTAGTTTTGGTGTGAAGAGATTGATGTTCATGGCTCTCAATTTACAGAGAGGATCAAGAGATTACTACATTCATACAAGGATATTTTGTAATCAATGTAATTAATATGGCATTCATATTCTTTTATCACTAAAAAATATTTCTCATTAAACCACCAATTCCCTCATATCTTTCTGTTAATTATGACAGACCGGTTAAGGTATGTAATTGAAATCTTTTGTTAGTAAGCCAGTTAAGAAAGGAAATCAACGGCTGATCGCTTAGCCCCATTCATCTTTGGCGCAAGAACGCTCGATCAGTGAGTTATTACGCATTCTTTCAAGGGTGGCTGCTTCTAGGCAAACCTCCTGGCTGTCTCTGCACCCCTACCTCCTTGAAATCTATTGTTAGTATACCAGTTAAGAAAGGAAATCAAGCTTTATGATCCAGTTTGTTGCGGTTTGCATTAGCGGAGATTTGTGTCTGTGGGCCTTTCAAAGAGCATCGGCAAACTTCCGGTGACTCGGTTGGGTCTTACTCGTCTGGTCATCAAATTGTTTTAAGATAAACGGGTAACGTTCATTCACAAATATGACTCTGGGAGCTTAGCATTCGAGCTGACCTA
Organism: Papaver californicum; assembly: GCA_023531435.1. Classification (NCBI taxonomy): domain Eukaryota; kingdom Viridiplantae; phylum Streptophyta; class Magnoliopsida; order Ranunculales; family Papaveraceae; genus Papaver; species Papaver californicum. The sequence goes on along the minus strand of JAJJMC010031179.1, from coordinate 451,106 downwards.
AACTCGAATCATCTTCTAGACTGCAAATAATCAAATATGCATGGGTTAAAATCTCTTAACACTATGATGACCCGAAGAGTCGGGGACATGGGAAAACATGGTTCACAGTCGAATTTCGCAGTAACTATCGGAAAGAAAAATTCCAACAAGAACACAACCGAGTTGTGTTCCCAATGCCATTAGCAGAACCACAATCATCACAACTTCTCAAGTCATTACCAGAACCTCCACTTAAAATAGATACAAACTAAAGCAACATGAGGCAGATACAAAGGAGAGATATGCTATGATAGAGATCAATGGATTTTTTAAATCATTTGAATATGCCGAGAGTACTTAATGACGGTTTACATTAGCTGATAACAAGCACCACGAACAAATTCAGACCTGGTAAATCTCAGTTCCAAAAATAGGTACATGCAATTTTCATGTTTGAAACTCTGAACCCTTGGTTTACTTGACAACAAGAAAAAATACCCTCAGTTCTCTGCTGGCTTTTTAGAAATATTACAGTTCGACTTCGATAAGGGTTCTCGTTACCCGTGCCTAGTTTCTCATTAAGAATACCAAATTTTTTTCTCCGTCTGACCAGTCAGTTGCATCTTTTCTAATTTCTTCATTTTTCATGTCAAGCGTCCACCTTTAGGTGAAATTTGAAATCAGCGTGGGACTCATTTTCAGATAAAGTTACAACCTTTTATTAGCAAGAACTTGTATCTGCAGCATTATCTGGTAATGGTGATGAATCAGAAACAGTTTCTTTCCTCTGTTTTTGCTTCTTCTGCTTTTTGCTTTGAGGTTGTTTATTTGTAGCTCGATCCGCTTGAGATACAATCTTAGATACCGTAAATCCTGACACTTCAAAGTGGTTTGATCTTTGTGGGATAAGTGAGTTCCGTAATGTAACATCAATACCATCATAAGTCCAAACACCTAAACGGGCTTCCCCTTTTAGTCCCAAAGCAAACCAACCAACGCCAGAAGCTGAGACGTCTATGGAGCTTACATCCCAACTGTTGCCTGACACATGAAATTCCCTCCGCACCCAGTTCCCAAGTTCCTCGACTCTTTCCTCATCGATAGGTGGCTACAAAGATAAATAAATAACAAGGCTAAGACTCAATAACTCTTGACCACTGATTATTTCAGTATTCATGAGAAACCTTTTGTGATTTTAAAGAAAAAATGATACCTGTAACTGACGACCAAAATGGTGTTCGAGCATAGTCTCAACATTCTCTGTTTTTCCCATATGCAAAGGAAGGTAAGGAGAAGCCCAGACTGTAACGTAAACTGTATCGAGAGATGTTTCCTCTACATCCAGTCTCATTAGGCCAGCGATATGAACAGTATAACCAGCCTGTCAATTTGTCATAATCATATCAACATCACAATATCAAGATATTAAAAGGACCAGGGAATTAGGTAGGTCCAACCATTATCAAACATTATAGCATGTGCAACGGTTTACATCAACCCTAATCATCTCACAAACCTTTATTGAATCTTCCCATATACTAATAACACTCGTAAGTCCTAACCTATATGATACCCTTCCTAATTCTTGTCAGGCTATCACTAACAGAAAGAAACACGGGGTGCCGAACTACACAAAGAGTTTGAAAAGTGATAAGGAAGTTTCTTATCTCCCACAATAATATCCTCGACATATATAGGCTTTTCTCCAATCTAACATAATACTCGAAACATTTAAAATAGCATGAGAGGAAATAGGTCATGTTCGAGTAGATAAAGGTAGGACAACAAACTATCAGTTAACTTCAAGGCTCTCAAAGTTGGCGTAACTATTGCCAACATAAATGCTCTTCACTTAGATTCAACAATAAAATTTTCATTCTGTTGAATGAATAAGATTGGAAAATCTGTTTTACAGCTATTGCTGAGCAGTAACAAACGTGCAATAAACTCTCTGAGATATCACTAACTAAATTACCAAATCCATATAAATCTTTCAAGACAACAAACTACCATTTCAGTAAACTAATGTTGGATTAATGTACAAACTATCATACTCTTTTATCAAAATTGCATAACTCACATCAAACTCAACATCTCAAATTAATATAATTATCTACTAACCTTAATTCTGTAAGTTCTTGGTTTCAACTCCTTGCTTATTTGCACCAATTTCTGTTCTTCCCTCGTCAATCTTGTCGTAAGCTGGTGAGGATGCAAAAGTCCTGGAGTATCAAACAATTTCGCTTGACCAGGAAGAACACCCTCGACCCTAATAATCCCCAAAGTAGTCCCAGGCACGGGAGCTTCAGTTAATTCATTAACTTCACCTCCACTAGCATGTTTACCTATCGAATTAATCAACGTTGATTTCCCTGCATTCTGAGCTCCAACAGCCCAAACATTTCCTCTAGCACCAGCCAACTTACAAACATCATCTACAAGATGTTTCAAACCCCAACCTCTAACTGCACTAACCAAATGAACGCTAGTAACTTTATTAGCTCCTCCTTCACGCCCACGCGTACGAACCCAATGCTCCAACCTCGTAGGCGATAGACACGGTGGAAGTAAATCAATTTTCGTCACTACAAGAACAACTCTAGGTACATTCCCTGATTTCCCTTGTTTCCAATCTACTAAATTCTCGTCAATAGTATCCGAAACCAATCTCGCAACTTTCCGAGGAAACGACCCATCGAAATCAGCAGCATCAACAACCATTAAAACAACTGACCGTGCTCCACTTGTTGAAACCAATTTCCTACCAATTGTATGATAGAAATCAAAATCCGGTAACAAATTCTCCACTGTAGCATCTTTGACTCTCCCGTAATAACGTAATGAATGACATCTAGCACAAACAACCGGTTTCGAACCAAATTTAGTAGCTTTTGAGAGTCCTAATTTTTCTTTTTCAGGCTCATCAACTTCATCAAGACTGCCCCTTTTAATAGAATCTGAGATCTCACTTTCATCAAATATGGGTTGTCTATCTAACTTCATTTTATAATCTGGCTTCTTCTCTGAGGGTTTCATGAAGTAACCTGGTAATTTTGGGTCTAATCCTTGCATATGAACACCACAACCAGGGCAAACTACATGATTTTCAGATGTTTTTTCATCGAAATTTCCTTCTCTTATGAATTTTAAACATGTTTGTGATTCAGAAGAGAAAAATCTTGGAAGATTTGAGGGAAATTGTTGTGGGTTTTGGTTATAAGGGGTTGAATTGAAATTGGAAAGTAAGTGAGAGTTTAAAGATTGAAACTTGCTTACCTGTGAGGAGGAAGTGATGAAGGAGAGGTAAAACCCATGTTTGAATTTGAAAGACGAAAGCTTTCGAGCTAACATTTCTGGGTTTTGATTTATATCTCTCGTTGGTGATGAAAGGGTTCAGGGGTTTAGGTTTAAATGTTTACCTCTGAAATTTTGTGATGAATTGAAATTTTGAGGGGAGAGGTTTGGAGCGGGTGGTATGCTTCACTGCCCTCTTTCTAGGAAAGCTGTTTTTGGTGCGGTTGGGTTTTCTCGAAGGGCTTAATATGAATTGAATTGTCTAGAATGTGGTCAAGGGTGTCCTAATTCATACAGTATGTTTACTTCTATATTATGTTTTTAAATCATTTTTTTTTCGTAATTAAACCTAAAAAAATAAATAATAAACATTAATCGATTACTTTTTTTTTTATTGTTTTTGGTATTTATTAGCCGTTATTTTCCTTCTCTTTATGTTTTCTTCTATATACAATGTTTAATCGTCGAATCGTCGATTCTAAAAATTATTCATCATCGATTAAATTCTTTGTAAAAAAAATATGGGACGGATAAAAAATCATCCAAAAGATACGATATAAATCTGAATGTAAAATTAAATGCATTTAATCCACCACCAATTGAAGAACTCCAACGACAAAGTGAAGAAATCATCAATCAAGAAGTGAAACACCTCAACCACCAGTTAATGTTTCATATATGATCTATTAGGTATGAATCGTTTTGATTGTTTAGATAGGTTAGTTTAGTTCAATTTCAGAATCAGTTTTCAGTTTCAGTGAGGTTTTATGGCTAGGTCCTTTAGTGAGTATCCTGGTCGTACATAGGTATACGGGTAGGAATTGATGAAAGTCTTAAAATAGTAAATGTTGACTTTTACGGCTAAGAACTGATGAACTCTTAGCCATAATATGTGAATTGTTGATTTACGGCTAGCAATTGATGAACTCCTAGCTGTAAATATAGTTTTCAAAATGTATTTTCCTCACAAATACTCTAGTCGTAAGTATTGATTCCTAGTCGTAGTAATAGTAGTAGCAATTTGTTTAGTTTACGGCTAGGTTTTTGCATAAAAAAAGCTAACCGTAGGTTGAGTTGAAATTTTTTACGACTAGGTCAATATGTTGAAAAGTTAGCCGTAACTACATCTAAAAGATGAAAAAAAAATTACGTATATTTTTACGGCTAAACTACCCTAAGTGATTCTGAAATAGAACAAGAAAAACAAATTTCTTTGTTTATAAACTTTTGAGCTTTGTTTTTTTGTTTTATATACTGGACAAGGTTCTTAACATCTTTTAGGGATCTACTAAAATAAAAAAACAAAAAATCATAAAAAATAATACCAAAAAATCCATACTAAAATAATATTGGGCTAAAAAAGGAACGGCTTGTAGCCTGGGCCCGTCCCTGATGGGGGCATCAGGATGGTTCAACTTGTTGGTTTCATCATCAACCTTCAAAATTTGCAGACATTAGATATCAATACATAATTATATATATGTTGAATCCACTATTGTATGCATACTGTACACTCATTTTAATTTTTCTCTATCTTAATGTAATCTTACTGTAGTGTAGTAAAACACAATAATTTACATTTTTTTATAAACATAATAGCTTACGAATGGTGTACATATGTTTATACTTTTGTACAATGAAAGACGAATAGATGCATCAAAGCATGTCAACGGATACATTAACAACAATCGGTAAGTAATTCACCTAAACAATGGCCGATTTTTCATTTTTTAGGTTATAGGCCCATTATATGGCACTAAGCCAATCTAGGCTAAAACCTACAAGACAAGTTTTGTATCACTAGGCAAATTCTGATTCAGGGTGGAACAAAATCTGTGCAGATATGGGGTCACCTTAATATATTTTTGGAACGCAATTCAAGGGTGAGAAGGAAATTTTGGGACAAAAGATTTTGAATAGAAATGCAAATAGTTCGTTACTTCGTAGAGTTTGGTTTTTAAGGTAACTTTTGGGACACGATGCAAAGTTCGGTGACAAATTTAGGGTCATGGCTTAAATTTTGGGTTATAGTGGTATATTAGTATTTGGACATCTAGGTTAAAACTAATTGGCAACAAGTGAGTGACTCTTATGTTTATATAGAGCAGTCATGTTTAGGAAGTAATCTATGTGGGACTATTATCTTCAATATACCCCTTCCACGTGTAGGGTTCCTTTTGAGTCCTCTACATCGTGGACCGTTGTATGGTTGTCCTGTTTTTTTGGGTCTTACTGAGTCTTATTTCTTATACAGAACCTAATTCTGATACCATACTAATATTTGGATATCCAACTTAAAACCAATTAGCAATAAGTAGAGTGGCCCTCATATTTATATAGAGTAGTCAAAAAAATTAGCCCTTGTAATTACTTCCTCATGCTAAGAAAGTAATTTATATGGGACTATTATCTCCAACTTGGTAAATTTTCACATATAGAGTTGATATTGGATCACAGAGAAAAAATAAATTTTGGGTTCAATTGTGGGTTCTAATGTAAATTTTGGGCCGGCTCAAGTCTAGGGTCATTGTATTAGATTTTACACCACGAGACAACTTTTGAGCCGCAAGACAGATATCATATTATGTTGCACAACCAATTTCGAACCATTAACTACATATTTGGGTAACATACAAGTCACAAGCCATATTTTAAGTCACAAGTTGAAATTTAAGCTAGGAGTAACTTTGGGCCACAAGACTATTTCGAGTTGTGGGGTATAGATTTTGTTATGGGCTAGATTTAAATCATGAGGCAGAACAAATATTACGAGTGGATTTTCAGGGTCACAAAGTAAATGGCCGGAAGATAGATTTAAGACAAATGGGCGCATTTTAGATCACTAATCGAATACTTGTTCTCAAGTTATAGTTTTCATCAAGGTGACCCCATATCTGGAAAGGTCCCATTCCCAGCTTCAAAATAATGACTGATCCAAATTGACCTTTCCAGTTAACTTGTCATTGAAACCTTCAAGTTTGGTTGGGATTGCGTTCCAAGCTTTTTATAGTGGGTTCTTGATGGGCAGATGCATAAATTCACATGAATACTTGCCCCGAGGGCAGAGGGGTGTATCTCCATCATAACAACCCAACTTTTTTTTTTCTTCTTAGCACAAAATCTTACTACCAAACTATATAGATCTAATACTCAAATATGGATGCATTGTAAATAATAAAGCAACAAGTATATAAGTAAAGTACGAAATGTAGAGACATCCAAGGTTTTTACGTGGTTCGTTTGTTAATGAAACTTATATCTAAGGGTTTTGTAATATTGGTGAGTAAAGTACAAGCTTTGATCTGATTATAAATAGGAACTATTTAATCTCTTAAATGATCTTGCAAATATGACTTATCTCACGTAATAGGAACTATTCAATTTCAATCTTCCTTGAATATGAACAAATGATCTTCTTTTATAGCCCAAGACCTATCTCGGATGACCCAATTATCGAGTAGGATATATTCCCCGATCTCGGATATTATGTCCGAACATCTCGCTCAACCGTCCAAGCTATAGTATCCTTTTGTGACACGTTATCTATCAATTGGTCTTCCACTAGTCTGATTGGTCTGACTTCGCATTTAATGCTCTCAACGCTCCCTTTCATCTTCATCGTTCTTTATCTCTCCTCTTGGTACGTGTCTTCATCTGCTTTTCTTGGTAGATATCTCAATTACAACGAGCACGTGGGTGAGATGATCATATCTTTTCCAACCTTATCTCTTTATATCGCTCATCCCTTGGATGTCTTCCACGTGTACCATAGATTTTCTCCCCTCATAATTTGCCTTTTTTCTTCCCATTGGATAAGGTAAAGATGGGAAGAAAACTCTTCATTCTAAGACGAAGTAGTCACATCCCCTTGGCTCTTCACTGGTTACCATGGGAGTCCCTATGAGTTAACTAAGAAAACTGAAACTTTGTAGATGATTGAAGAAATTGCAATCTCCAATGATTTACCTTGGTTAATCATTGGATATTTCAACTTCATCCTTCATGACTCAGAAAAGTATAGCACCCAACCCATTTGTACTGTGGAAGCTAATACCTTCAATGACAGGATTCACACCCTGGAGTTGGTTGATATTGGTTTCACTGGTAGCCCCTTTACCTAGTCCAATAGAAGATCTGGGCCTTCTCTTACTGAACGAAGGCTTGATACAGGTCTAGCCTCTGAATGTTGGTTAACTATTTTTCCTAACACTACAATTACTAATTTGCTGGATTTGGGATCTGATCATCATCTTATCTACCTTAACTCCAATCCTCACTGGAAGAGTGGCAGCATTCATTTCAAAAAATTTGGTCCCTGGCTGGATCACAAAAAGTATAAGGAAATCATTTAGGAATGCTGGAAAATACAAATAACTGGATCTATAGCTTTCATTATTGCTAGAAAGCTCAAAGATATTAAGATTTTGGTCAAAGTTTTTATGGCAACATTAAAACTAATATAGAAAACTACAAAAATCATATGGATTGGCTTGAGCATAACTACTTCAGATCTGACAGAGGGAAAATGATCAGCAAAGCTAGGAAATAGATCTTTGATTGGCAAAACAATGAAGAAATTTTTAAAAATCTAAAAGTAAAGATCAAACTATCAAGTTGGGTGATAGGGACACCAAATTTTTTCACATAACCACCAAGAACAGAGATAGGAGAAATAAAATTGAAGTCATCCAAGAAAATGATTGGATATGGACTTCTGATCCCAAACAGGTTGTGCAATGCTTCACCAACCATTATTCCAAAATAGCTTCTGCTGAACCCATTACTATTGACCAGGAAATAATCAATCTCATTCTCAATACAATCACTTCCCAAGATAATTCTACTCTAAATAGAATGCTTGATATGCAGAAAATAAGGATGTTCTATTCATCATGTGTGGTGATAAAGCTCCAGTCCTTGATGGATTTCCACTAAACTTTTTACAAGCTAATTGGGATATCATGGGGGATGACATTATCAGAATAGTTCAGCATTTCTTCTCTTCATAAGATATTCTCAAAGAAATGAATGCAGCTTTTATCTTCTTAATCCCCAAAACTGACATTCCCTTTTCTCCTGGCCATTTCAGGCCCATTAGCCTTTGTAACACCACTTACAAAGTCATATCGAAAATCATAGCCCAAAGACTCAAACCTTTACTGAATAAAATCATTTCCCCCTACCAGCCTGCTTTCATTCCTGGGAGACATATTGCTGACAACATTGCCATAGATCATGAAATGATTCATAACATGAGATCTAAAAGGGGTACAAAGGGTGAAAATGGTACTATGGGTATGAAAATTGATATGGCCAAAGCTTTTAATAGGTTGAAGTGGGAATTTCTCATGGCAGTGATGAAACAGATGGGTTTTGATGATAACTGGTGTAACAAAAAATTTCAATGCATTTCAACCTTTACTGTTGTTGTTTTTGTCAATGGCTCTCCTGGTGAGTTCTTCAAACCCTCAAGGGAGCTCAGAAAAGGTGACCCCCTTTCTCCCTATATTTTCTTATTTTGTATAGAAGCTCTTTCTAGAACTCTTATGCACTCTGAAAGTTTGGGTCTCATCACTGGCATCAATATTTGTAAAACTTCTCCTTCTATTAATCATCTCTTATTTGCTGATGATTGTATGGTCTTCTGCAGAGCTAACAAAGTGGAGAGCCAAAACTTAGTTGATATCTTCAAATTGTTCAGTTATACTTCTGGTCAGCTTATAGACTTTTCCAAGTCAGGGGTTTTCTTTAGTAACAACACTGATGAACAAATTGGCCTTCAAATCAGCAGTGACACGGGGATTTAAATGATTGATTTAAATGACAAATATCTAGGTTCTCCTTTATTTACTCACATAAGAAAGATTACTTCTTTTTAACCTTGTGTGGAAAAACTTAAATTTAGGTTAGCTGGTTGGAAAATTTCACTCTCAATCAAGATGGAAGATCCATTCTAATAAGCTCAGTTACCTCTACTTCAAGTATATACCAAATGAATTGTTTTAAAATGCCTAAGCAGACTTTTTAAAAAATTAGCAAGCTGCAAAGGGACTTTTTTTGGGGTAAAGACATAGAGCAACCCAAAGGTTACTATCCTAATTCCTAGGATTCTATTAACAAACCCAAAAGCTTAGGTGGTATAGGTTTTATCAATATTGAAATGTTTAACAGTGCCATGATTTCGAAAATTGGATGGAGGCTTGAAACTGATAAAGACTCTCTATGGGGTCAAATAATGGATGTCAAGTATTTGGAGGGTAGAAACATTCTGAACATGGACATAAATACCAAAGTGGGTGATTCTTGGATTTGGAAAGGTATCCTGGAAGGCATTGGTAATATTCAAGAGCATAGAAGCTGGTGCATAGGGAATGGCAAGAGGATCAACATATGGTATGATACTTGGCTAGCTGACACATCTATTACCCTCACCAGACCAATCAACTGCCCAACAAAGTTACAAAGGGTGGTGCATCTTATTAAGGATGATGGTAGTTGGAATACCTCTAAAATCTCAAGTTGGTTCACCCAAGATATTTCCTTTGCTATCCAAAACGCTCATATCCAACCAGGGGACGAAGATCACATAAGATGGAACTTGACTCCAAATGGAAAATTCTCTATGAAGTCCCTTTACAAGGCCAAAATTGATAAGAAATACAGAAATGAAGCTCCAAACATTGTTTGGGACAAACTGTGGAAGGTGGACATTGCTCCAATCATTCATATTTTTCTTTGGAAATGTGGGCATAACATCCTTCTCACGAATGCTAAAAATGTAAGTATCCTATACTATATTGATCTCATATTCCAGTTATGTAAAAGTGGGGAGGAAACTATAACACACGTGTTCCTCGGATGTCCTGCTGTAATTCCTATTTGGAATACTATGTTTTTCCAGGATCATAGGCTATTCACAAGCATCACTCTTTTTGTTGACTGGTTCTCTGACTGGTGTGAGCCACATAACAGTTTATCCACTAAATCAAACATTCTAGCAACAGTATGCTGGTTCATCTGAAAAAATAGATGTGATTTCATATTTAAGAAGTTAAAACCAAGCATTAACAAAATTGTGCAGGAGATTAAACAACATCTTTGTGAACATAACAGAATTCATCATATGTATGATCACATATTTAATGATTTCACAACTGGAGAGATATGCCCATAGGAAATACCCTCTCGTGCCCATCAGAGAAGGGACTTAGGCACCAGGATTAAATTCTGCAGCTTACAACATCCTAATTCAAGCTATTACTACACTTCTCTTACAACTTTTGATTTTGCAGGAAACTGCACTGGGACTAGAGGACATCTAGGATACAATGGTCAATGTGAGCTACAGGAGGAGCTGATCTAGCTTTCAACTAGGCCAAAGAGATGAAATGCACAAATGTAGAGAAAGTATAGATATTTTGGTTTGTTTCAATCTTCTCTACAATAAGGCTGTCCAAGGAAGATTTAATCTCAGTTATCATGCTTTTCTCGGGATCAGTGAGAAGGAAAATTCAGTTTTAATTACTTTTGTCCTGGATAATCTTCATATAATTCACAGAATGGATAACTTGGAGTCTTTTAATTTAGCAACGTTTTGTAAAAACAATATTATCTTCCAACACAGTAGTCCCTCTAGGACTGTGCTTCAAAATGGCATTGTAATCTCCTCTTAGGCGTACCTAAGTTTTTCTATAAAAAAAAAAGAATAATAAGGGAAGTACGAGGATTTTTTTTTTGGAAAAATGACTTTTAACATTAGATCCTTTTTGAAAAAAATAAAAAAGTAAAATAAGATAAATGATTTAACTAAATATCACAGACCATGTACAAGTAGAATTTACCAAAACGAACTAAATTTTAGAAGATGGATGTTTAAATCTCCGTCAGGAAATCAGTTTTGTTCAGTCTTTTAGTTAATCTACTCGTAGCTAGGTAAGAGAGATAGGAACATTACAACAACCTCTTGAGCAACCACCATGAAAGTTCTTACACGATTGACTATGATGAGAAAGTTAGTTTTGCTTCATTTCCTTTGTCTTTGTTGATAATCATTCTTTTTTATGCATTGATAAAGACAATGTGATAATAATCAAACAAAGCCTTGTAATTGATAATGACCCTCGTTGTCGGTATAAACCCATCAAATTATGGGGAAAAAAGTAATATTTTCACCCTTTTTATTTTTATTTGAAAAAATTAGAAAGGTAAAAATATCATATTTTTTTGGAACTTATATTTTAGACCTGACTCATCTGAATCTTATTGAAATCATCTGACTTATCCGGACCTGACTTAATGTATTTGTTTTTTAAGTCAAATCTAACTCATCTGACTTAAAAATATATTACTCAGTGGTTGGGTCTAATGAATCAGGGGTATTTTTATATCTGATTCAAATGGTCCGAA
>JAJJMC010031179.1:348693-371253 GCA_023531435.1 Papaver californicum | reverse complement strand
CTTTCTTAATCGTCTTACATGTGTCGCTCCTACTTTATTTCCTAACATCTGCCCCCTTCTTTTTCTTTTTCAAAAAATCTTAACGGTCGATTCGAGGTCTTCGAAAAAGTAAAAGAACAATTATTATTCCCCACTTTTCCATTACTCCTTTTCACACGTTACGCGAACTTTTCGGAAGCAGTAACTCTTATTATCACGTTTGTGTCAGTTACTCCGTTTTTCGAGGGAATCAAATCTCTGCCTTTCCAAATTGTGACGGTTTTTATTCTTTGCTTTAAATACGAAGCAGTCTTTTCCACTTCTGTTTTTTACCTCTTAAAGTTGTTGTTCTCTGTTTTCCTTGAGTTTTTTCAAGTACTTTCGTCATCCCAATAGTCTTTATGGGCTTTTAACACCAGATCAAGTAATTGTTTATCTCCTTTCTTCAGGTATGTTAAAATTTTTCTTTTGAGTATCTTACTTTAAAGTCTAATCATGATTAACAAATATAATTGAATTGATGATATGATTGAGCTGATCCTTAAAACTTTTCTTTCCAGGTAAAATATCATGGCGTCTAGGAATCCCCATGCTACTGATGATCATCATGAATCTGAAAGACCTGCTAGAATTTCTTCCTCTCGATACGCCGTGGCTCGGCCTGCTCGTAATCCAGTTCCTGAAACTACTGCAAATGTTAATCCTACTTCTAGAAATAAACGTTCTCAAGCATCTTATAGCTATCGAACAATGGATATTGAAGACTTTAAAATAAGACATGATATTCAAGACTTTAAAGTCTCATTTTTTGATCCTAGTTCCGATGTTCTAACTTTAAGTGCAATGCAGAAGTTCAATTATTCACACAATCGTTTGTTAATTGCTGCTGGTGCTTTAGAGGCCGGACTTCGTATTCCTTTATATGAAGAGGAGAATCCCTTTCAGTTTGAGGTCCTTGCAACTCGAAGTAATTCTTCCCATGGACTGCCCCGATCCATTGCTCAATACAATGGTAATTGGTGGCGGATTCTTGATGAGTGCTATCTTCGAAGTGAAGGGCGGACTAATCTTACCTGCTACGTACCAGATTCTTCAGAACGTCAGGGTTATACTGTAGAGAATTTCCATGCCACATATGGAGATTGCATCTCAAAGAAAAATTATGTGAAGTGGAGTGTCAGTCCCGCTCGCAAAAGTCATCCGGGATTTTCCTTGTTACATGAAATTGATGATCCCAAAATCAAATATATTCCTAAAACCAAGCTTGATTTTCCCACAAAGGAAAGAATTCGTCAGGATCATGACTATAAGTGGTATCGTACTCCGATTATAATTGAAGGTCCTTGGGTTTATGGTAACATTCCTGCCAATGAAATTCAAGCGCTTCGAAATCGATTCCCAAGTTACTGTCCTTGGCGGTTAAATTTTATGGACTACAAGTTCGACTATAAGGTTTGCGTTATTCTTTATTTCAACACTGTTATAAATTGTTGTTAAATTATCCCTCACGAAACAAATATCTATGTTTCAGATTGAACCTGATTCTGATCTTGTCACTGATGTCCCTCCTCCTCCTCCTCCTCCTCGTCGAAATCTTGGTATTCAAATTGTCGAAGGAAGACAGAGAGTGGAAGAAGAAGAAGTTGTAGAAGGTAAAGGAAAACGTAAGCTAGTTTTTCCTGAAGAAACAAAGAAAAAGAGAAAAATGAGAAGACCATCATACCCTTCTGAAGCAGAAGAGGGGGAAATTAGAGATAATATAGCTGTGGGGTGCAGTAATTCTGCTCCTGTAACTGCTGCTGAGGGTTCGGTCCGAACCGATGTATCGGGACAGCATGTTATTATCAATGCTGTTCCCGTAAGTATGGAATTACCTATTCTTCCTTCAAATTTGCCCTCCGTTCCTTCGTCTATTTCTGAAGTTGTTTCAGATACCACTGCCCCCTCAAATATCTTTGCCACTTTTTCTCCTCTTCCTAGTAGCTTCGATATAATGCACGTTGCTCATTGCGATACTTCATTAACAGTTTTCTCCGGATTACCTCAAGAGGAAGCAGACGATGTTGCCATTGAAGAAGATAATGTAGTACAGTTAATCGAAGCTGCTGTTGCTGTTGAAGAGAATGTTGAAAATGAAAATATTGTTGTAGAAGGACAAGGAAATGAAATCTCCGAGGGAGGTAACACTGAAAGTATGAACCCTAATGTTCCCTCCTCAATCGTTCCTGATGCTGCGTACCAAAATTAGACTATATCTACTTCTGGGGTCAATCAAGCAATAAGTGCCCCCATCGGGACATCACCTTGTCCTGCCACTCCCTCTCATGATAGTGATGATGGTATGACCGATCCTCCCGTGCAATGGCCTTTTAATGAGGAAGATGAAGGAACTATTCTTACGGGTAAAGAAGATGAAGCCTTCGAATGGTTTGTCTCAAAAGGGTTTTTAAATACTTCTATTCGGTTCAACTTATCAAAGGCCGATAATGCTTCTATGGCTAGGCTTCGGGCTTCGGTTGGTGCGGCTTCGATAGATAAAACCCGAGATGCTTGGTTTGAAGGTGATTTTTTCGATCAACCACATCCGCTCAGTCTTCCTTCTTCCTTGAGTGAAATTCTAACCATGGCAGAAGGCTCAACGTACTCGTTTCCTCAACAAGTTCTTGCTCAGCTCAAAACTGGTAATGATTGTACGTTTGCAGCGTATAAATTCTATAAAGCTAGAGCCATAATGATGGAACAGATGCTCAAGAACGAGACGTCAAAAGCAAAGACTGGGAACGAGAGTTTGCAACAAGAAATTGAGAATCTGAGGCAACAAAACAGTAATCTTCAACAACAGCAAGAACAACAACAACAACAACTTCGACAGCTGGAAATTTTTGAGGATCAAAATCAAAAACTTCAAGATCAGAATCAAGGTTTGTCCTTACTTCTCAATTCATATTTTATTTTAGAATCGTACTTTATCGCTCCAGGATCTATCTTCATTGGTACGATCTTTCGGTTCGTCAGTACTAGTGCGTTCTAATATTTGGTGCGTTCCTGTACTTAAGCGTTCTAGTACTTGGTGCGTTCCTGTACTTGTGCGTTCTAGTACTTAGTGCGTTCCTGTACTTGAGCGTTCTAGTATTTGGTGCGTTCCAGTACTTGGTTCGTACCTATTATTATTATTTTTTTTATTATTTTTTTTTTTTATTTAAATCTACCCTTCGTTGATGGGATCAGAGGAAGACTTGGAACCTCTGTTTAGGTTCCAGCGTAGGATGATTCAGTTGAACAATCATGCAAGGGAAATGAATATGGATATGGAACTGGTTAAGAAGAAATTAACACAGTTGTCCGATAGTATTGATTTGAATACCTGGAGACGTAATAGAGCGAAATCCAAGTATCAAGAAGTTTTGAAAACTTTAACTCTTAAAGAAGCAGAATTTAAATCTGTAGTTAGAGGTATATGTTGAATTATATAATGATTTTATTGATGGTATTATATGGTTTAACTAACATTCACTCTGATTTTTAGTGCTAGAAAAGAAAATGAATGAAGCCAATGGCCGAGCAACAATAGCGGGAGCTGAACTTAACATTGCCAATAATACAATAACAAACATCACTGAAGAACTGAAGATTTCAGAGAAAAATGTAGCTTTAAGTACGATTAAGCTTCGGGACTTACAATCTCAACTCAACATTCAAGGTGATGAAATAACTAAAGTACAATCAAGAGCTGATGAACTATTAAAGGAATTGAATGCTGAGAAGGAGAAAGTAGATAAAGATCAGGAGAAAATTAAAGATCTCCAATTGGAGGTTGACTATTGCCATGCTTATGTTGTCTGGGTAAGACAAGATGCTAAAGCTAAAATTACAATGTCATTCAATTCTGCTTTGGAGCGGGCTCAGGCCGATCCTTCTGTGGTAAATGGTCGTGCTCTTGTTCCGGAAGTTCCTTCTCAGCCGATTCATCCATCCAATCGCAAAGCATAGCTATACTCGTTGTTGGCTTTTAGTATTTGTAGCTTCATTTCTAGATACAGTAGCTTTGTGTCCCGATCCTGTCTTGTTTCGAAGCTTGACTTTTGCTGAGAACATTATTTTGTGATTTTTTGTTTCTAACTGGTTTGTGCCTTGAATATTATCCCTGCACAAAATATAACATTTATAAAGTTTTTAGGTTAATCATATTATTTCAGAAATACAATGGATTGAAGTGTATATACCTCAAAACATGTAATCCGAGATCCCACACATACGAAACAAACCCGGACCAGGGGTAAGTGATGTGATTTTATATAGTGGTAAAAAGAGATTCGATTCTCGAACTTGTGAAGGTAATGATTTTAGAAAATAATGATTCTAATTAACTCTAGAAAATTTCAGGAGTAAGAAAAAGACTAAATAACCTAAAGATGATTTTTGAATAATTTTAAAAATACCAGGAATCAGGAATCAGGTAATTCTAACAACCTATGTGATTAATCAGATAATTCTTTTTAAATTAATTGAAGCCCAAATAATTGCCAAAATTGGTTTTGTTATGCTAACAAACAGAGGTAAATCACAAGCATGGACTATCAAAATTAATTAACTAAGCATAATCCATCAAGCAAAAGCACAACTGTTGAAAGAAAACCGTTTTTACTATTTAAAACTATGCAATTCTAATAACAAAAGAATTATAAATAATTATTAGAAAATAATTAAATCACATAAAATTGAGAAAAATACCTTATCCATCATCCCAGTAAATAAACTTAGCCCATGGTGAAGAAAACTTGCTCAAAAGATCTTTTCATTGCTCAAAAAGTTGATTACAAGGTGAAATAATAGTGCAACAGCTGAACAGATACGTTTATAAATGTTGCAAGAGAGGGTTCAGCTGTAACAGAAAGTATTCTAAGCAACAAAGATTTGAAAGAATAGGCAACAGGAGCAGAATGTAACACTGGATATGCAACGTATATAGATGTTACAAGATCGTCTTCTTCGGTGATGGTGGATGAAGAACACGCCGGCCGGAGCAGCAGCAGGTCATCGGCGGTGACGGAATAGTGGCCGGAATTCTCTAAAATCTTCTCTAAGCTTTTGTCCTCGATTCTCTTGGCTTCTCTTGGTATTTATAGATAGTAGAAACCCTAGAGAGAGTTCTAAACCTAATAGAACTCTCTAGAACAGCCCACAAATCCCAATCCTAATCGAATCATGATTCCGGCCAAATACATGATTTACACACTGATTTCACGGGATCTTTTGATGTTTATGACTTGCGTGAGATTGCTATTATCATTTGGAACAATCTAGAAGCAAAATATCCTTCGAATCATTTGATTTTAACAATCCAGAAGATTTCCCGATGAGCTGAATCGGCTGATCCGGCTGAGTCGACTCGGCTAGCTCGCTGGGTTGAATCGCCTGGTTGACCCGCTGGGTTGACTCGGCCGATCCTAGGGTGTCCCTTATCCATTCTTGGGGTGACAATAACACTTGTCCTTGGGTGCCTTTATCACTTTTTGAGCCAATTTTTCCACAAATCTTTATTCTTCTAATGTACCTACAAAAGCATAAAAACACGTAATAGACACACAATCGAATACTAACTCACTAGAAATTAAGGTGCAATTTAGACATTAAAATGTGTCTATCAGTAAGATACAAGGTTGGTCCCGATCGTATTCTGAAAATGATAACCATAAGTTAGATATTCCTTCTTTGTGAAAAGATTAGAATCTATTCAAATTCTAATAAGACATGTACCTCTGTGGGTATTGAGATTGAACTTTGTCGCCAATCGAAGCGTTTTCCAGAATACGATGTTCCTGGATTTATATTTTGTTGTAAGTACGAACTCAGAAGAAATCGTATCGTAAAATAAATGTTTAGAATAAAGATATGAATACCTGTGCGGGCTTCTTTAATTGTGTTAATTTTATGGATAATAAAGCTTTAGGTATCGTGCATTCCAGGGATATTGTAAGATTTGTCCTTGCATATTTTGGAGATAATACGATCCTTGCCCAGATGAAGTATGTATTATATATGGACCGTCCCAAGTTGGTGCGAACTTCCCAGCATCTTTGTCCCGATGGTATTCAGGGATTTGTCGTAATACATATTGTCCTTGCACGAAATTTCGGGACTTGACTTTTTTGTGGTAATCCCGTGCTATCCTTCTTTGATAGTTCTCCATCTTCTGGAGTGCAACTTCCCGCTTTTCTTCTAAATCATCCAATTTCTCTAACATTAAATCTGTATTCAAATTTTTCTCCCATGCTTCTGTTTTTGTGGTAGGTAGAATGATTTCAGTTGGTATGACAGCTTCTGTACCGTACGCAAGAAGGAAATGTGATTCTCCGGTGGATTCTTTTCTCATGGTGCGATAAGCCCATAAAGTGTTATGCAATTGTTCACACCAATGTTTGTGATACCCATCAAGTGTTTTCTTCAAATTCATTGCTATTGTTTTATTCGTGGACTCAGCTTGTCCATTACTTTGGGGATAAAACGGTGTGGATCTGTATTGTTGAATATTATACGTCTCAAACAACATATCAATGTTTCTTCCTTGAAATTGTTGTCCATTATCAGAAACTATGGCTGCTGGTATTCCAAATCTACATATAATATTTTCAAATAAAAATGTAAATACATCAGAATCTCTGATTCGAGCCAATGCTTTCGCTTCTACCCACTTGGTGAAATAATCAGTAGCCACTATTAAATATCGTCTCTTTTTAGTTCCTTCAACTAACGGGCCAACAATATCTACTCCCCATTTTACAAATGGCCATGGGCTGAGTATAGAATTGAGTTCGGTAGCTGGTGCTTTGATCTTTTTTGCAAATCTTTGACATTCCTCACATCTTCGTACCATGTTGTCTGAGTCCTTTTGCATGGATATCCAATAATAACCTTGAGTTTTGGCTTTTAATGCAAGTGATCGTCTTCCACTGTGGTTTCCTGCATCACCATAATGTATCTCTTTAAGTATCTGAATTCCCTCCTGTTGGGATAAACATCGAGATAACGGTCCGAGAAATGATTTTCGATACAAAGTTCCATTTCGAAGTTGGTAATTATCTGATTTGAGTTGAATTTTTCTTGCTTCTTGAGAATTGGTAGGTAATATATTATCTTGTAAATATCGATGAATCGGAATTCTCCAATCTGGTTCACTTGTTTGATCACCTATTTGCTGAGGTGAAAATGGAATATTTTGTAGTGTAGAATCATGAACTGTCTCTGTTATGTTTTCTTCCATATTATGAAGCATTCTTATCTGAATTGAAGGTTCATAAATTCTTCCAAGTTTTAGTGCTGTCATACTTGAGTCAGTTAACATGGAAGAAATGAATGCTAAAGCATCAGCATGTCAATTTTTATCTCGAGATAAATGCCGGAAAGTAAGATTTGGGATTTGGCTTGCCAGACTTTGAACAAGATTTTTATATTGCACTAAATCTGCATCAAGTGTTTGATATCTTAATTCAAGCTGCCGAATTACCAACTGCGAATCACTCGTAAGTCGAACATTGCTAATTCCCAATTCAATGATAAGTTTCAAAGCATGGACCACAGCTTCATATTCTACTATGTTGTTTGTATGTTCTTCAAATTCAAGACGGAAAGAATGAATCATCCGATCTCCCATTGGTGTAGTAAGTACAATGCCAATCCCTGCTCCTTCTTTGTTTCGGGCTCCATCAACAAAGACTTCCCACCTTTGAGAGCTTGTCGAGTCCAGAATATCTTGTGGGTCTTCTTCCTCGCATCCAGGTAGTCCTTTAATCACAAATACAATAAGTTGTCAAAAATAAATCGTACTCATTTTTTTTTTTTTTTTTTTTTAAAAAAAAAATCAGACCTTGAATTTCATATTCTTCTTCAATTGGGAAGTCTGCAAGGAAATCAGCTAAAACTTGAGATTTTTGGGCGGTTTGTGACTCATAAATTATATTGAATTGTTCTAGCTGGGCATTCCATTTTGCGATTCTTCCCATTTTTCCCGTATTCTTCAATACCGATTGTAACGGTGCCTTGCTTGGGACCCGAATATAATGAGTGAGGAAATAAATACGTAATTTTTGTGTGGCAAAGACTAATGATAAAATGAGTTGTTCAATTCTTGTATAATTTCTTTCTGCCGAATTAAGGGTTTTGCTGATATAATATATTGGTTTTTCTATCTTTTCATTGGTCCGCACCATAACTGCACTGATTGCATCTTTTGTTGCCGATATATACAAAGTTAATATCTCTTCGGGTTCTGGCGTTTGTAATGCCGGCAAAGTGGATAAATGTTTTTTTATGCTTTGAAATGCTTGTTCACACTGATTGTTCCATTCAAATTTATTTTTCTTCTTGAGTATTTCAAAGAATGGTTTGCATCGTTCTGATGATCTGGCAATAAATCTGTTTAAAGCAGCTAGACATCCGTTCAACTTCTGTACACTTTTAATACTACTGGGTGACGACATATCTGTTATTGCTTGGATCTTAGCTGGATCAACTTCTATTCCATTTTTTGTAACCAAATAACCCAAAAAACGTCCCGATGAAACACCAAAAATGCATTTCTCTGGGTTAATCTTCATTTTGTACTTTCGTAACGCACCAAAGATTTCAGCAAGGTCTTTTAAATGGTTAATTGATAGTTTGCTTTTCACCAACATATCATCGACATAAACCTCTAATATCTGTCCGATCCATGGTTTGAAAATTGCATCAACTAAACGCTGATATGTTGCTCCTGCATTCTTTAATCCAAACGGCATCCGGGTATAGCAATAAAGTCCCCGCGGAGTAAAGAATGTTGTGTGTTCCTGATCTGCTTCAGCAAGTGCGATTTGATTATATCCCGATTGACCATCCATGAATGATAATGCTTCATGACCTTCGACAGCATCTACTAATTGATCAATATTAGGAAGTGGATATCTATCTTTTGGGCAAGCTTTGTTTAAATTGGTAAAATCTATACAAATTCTGACTCCACCGTTCTTTTTCGGAACGATCACCATGTTTGAAATCCATGTTGGATATCGCACTTCTCGAATGAATCCTGCATTTAAAAGCTTTGTTAATTCCTTTTCAACAGGATCGTGATATTCCGATGCAACCTTGCGTATCCGTTGACGAAATGGTGTAGCATCAGGTCGTATTCGCAATTCATGCTGTACAATATTTGGATCTATCCCGGGCATATCCTCCATTTTCCATGCAAATATATCTACAAAATCACGAAGTAATTCGATTAAACTTTGCTCCATATCTTCCTTCATCAAGATTCCAATCTGCATTTGCTTGGGCCATTCCGAGGTTCCAATATTTACAATTTTAGTTTCTTCTATAGAAGTGAAAATTGGTTTTGGATTCCCAATTGGAGTTGGAATTCCCTTTAATTGCTATGGGAGTCCTTCAAGTTGTTGATTTGTTGAGTTTCCTTGACCGTTACTGCTTTCTCTTAACTCGTTTGCTGACTTTTGTTCAAGGTTTCTTCTCAAGTATTGATTAATTTCATTTTCTTTCTCTTCGGTCTTTTGGTTTTTCTTTCTTTGTTGTTGTTGTTGTTCCTGTTCTTCGTGCATTCTTACCTCCGCCATTATATAGAACTTTGCATCATCTTGATCCCCTTTGATCTCCATTTCGCCTTGCGGTGTTGGAAATCGCAGATATTGGTGATAAGTGGAAATTACACCTTTTAGCTGGTGTACCCATCGTCTGCCAATGATTGCATTATATGGTGATGGTGCATCTACTATACTGAATCTTGTTAGGATGTTGATTGGTCCGACTGATACTTGCAAGTCTATATCTCCTTCTGGTCTTGAGGCCATTCCATTGAATCCATAAATCATATATCAGGATAGGATTAATTGATCTTTTGTAAGTGCCATCTTGCAAAATGAACTATGAAATAAAACATTCAACGAACTGCCCCCGTCCATAAGGATTTTTCTAACGTTCCATCCTGCCATGGGTAATGTAAGGACTAATGGATCATTGTGCATCTCGATTTCTTGATTTACTTCTCGTGATGAGAAGGTTAAAGGGGATGCCATCCAGTCTTCCCAAGCTTTTGCTATTCTTCCCGATACTCTGAAAATTTCATGGTTTTGAATCCTTCGACATAACTTTTTATTGATCGCAGTATTTACGTCAGTATCTCTTTTTTCTGAGTACGATATTACATTAATGGTGCGCTCATTGTACGGGATATGTACTGCTTTGCCTTTATCAGGTCTAGCTACTGGTTCGGTCCTCTGAACATATTCTTTTAACTCTCCTGCATCTATCATTTTTTGTATCAGGATAATAAAATTCCTACAGTTTTCTGTTGCATGACCTTTATAGCAATGGTAGCCACAATAATTTTTTGATCGCTGAGTAAATTCAGGTTGATTGCCTTTTGAAGATGGCCATTGAAAATCTGGTTTAACTTTTATGATATCCAAAAGTTCGGTGTATGAGATATTAAGCTTTGTGAACACCCTTTCTTGAAATCGTTGTACAAATGCTTTATTATCCCCTTGCCGTGGGCGCTTCGATTCTTTATATTCTGATTTATGAGGAAATTCTTTTTTCTGTTCTATCGACACATCAATTGAGTTTGTCCTTTTCATGCTTTCCTGATTTCGTGAAGTGCTTCTTGGATCTTGTTCCTGGACATCTTGCAACCTTGCACATGTTTCTATTATTTCTCTGAGTTGCCCCTCAGTCTTGGGATTGTTGCGATGGATTTCAATAAAAAGCTGACATCTCCGATCAGCGATTCCCCATTTGTAATGATTTATTGTAGTGCTTGAATCAACATCTCCAATTGCTTGACATATTGTATGCCATCGAGCAGTATAAGATCTTATGGTCTCTTCTGGCCATGATGTAAGAGAATATAATCTATCTATTCCTGAAACAACTGGTTTATTGTACATATATGCTTCCAGAAATTTCCTCACTAATTGTGAATAGCACTCAATAGAACTCTCAGGCAACCTATCGTACCACAATAATGCTGAACCTGTTAAACTTGAAGGAAAGCAACGGCACATAATTGCTTCATGGCCATCCCACCGTGACATTACTCGATTATAATATTTCAAATGTGAGGTTGGATCCTTTGTTCCATCGTAACATTCAAATACAGGGATATTGTACTCTCTGGGTAATGGAACATTTGTTAAACGTTGAGATAATGGTGTACGCCTAGCCTCTTTTAGCACTTCTTCTATTCTTCCTCCTTCTTTATTTTTCAGTCCTTTTATTTCCTCTTTCATTTGTTCCATGGCTTCAATACATTTCTGCCATTGTGTGCGTTGGATTTCTTGGTTTTCTCTTTGTCTTCTGGCGCGCGATGACGATCCAGCTAACACCATCCGTTGATCATGATTTTCTCCTTCATTTCTCGGTACTTGTCTTTCTAAAATTACTTCTGGACTTTGTGATATTGTTACAGCCGGCCTCTGTTCACGTCGAATTGCACCTTTTAAAGCTTGATTTTCTCTGATTAATAATTCAATTCTTCCTTGGTTGATCCTCTGTTCTCTCCTTATTTCATCCATTTCCCGTATCAGATTTTGAAGATAATTAACATTATTTCCTGAGTTCTCGTGACGCGAGAACTGATTTTGTGATAAAGCGTTTGGTGTTAGATCTTGGATTGGTGAATGATTTCCCACATTACTCTGTTGTTGGTCTGAGTCACTCTCAACTTCCCTTTGTCTTAAAGTTTGTCCATCATTACTGCCTTGATTTGCAGAGTCTGCTTGTGACATTTTGTTTCTGGATTTGGTGGTAGGTAACTTTCTCCTCTTGATTTCTAATAAACTTTCTTCCTCTAATCTCTATTCTCTTTTCTCTTCTTCCCTTCCTGCTTCAATGTTCCCACCACCTCTCCATTGTATGCTCTCTTCTATTTATAGTCATAGTAACGAGTCCCTCTTGTCCCGACCTTTGCTATCGTTCTTCTTATTATATTATGATAGAGATGTTTGTAAGATTGACAAGTCATGTTTTCTCTTTGGTGCGCACTTTGCATGATCTACACGTGCTCTTCATTCCTTGAAATCCGTGGTGCGTTCGTTGCATGGTTTACACGTGCTCTTTCCTCCTTGAATACCGATGCCGTCCCGATCATATGAGTCAGTAAAGTAATTATTACCTTACTTTCCCGTACTATATGCAGTTAATGCTGTTTACTTTCCCGAACTTACGTGTCAGCTATGCAGAAATTCGCTCAGTCTGTCACTTCCGTCCCGCTCCACTATTTTGTTATGGTTTTGATTGCATGCTTCTCATCCTTCTTTAATTTCTCTGCTTCTTTCTTAATCGTCTTACATGTGTCGCTCCTACTTTATTTCCTAACAAGCTTGATAAATTTTATACCCAAATTTAAACCTAAAATTAACACATAACATTTAGGTCGAATAAAGATAAGTAGTGAAAAAAAAAAAATTTGGGCTTTGGCAGTGGCTTCAACAGGGGAGAAGCCTGGCTGTAGCTTTACCACTGAGTACCACATGTGAACTCATTTTAATTGAAACTCGGTTTAATATAAAAAATAAAAATAAAAATTAGTTATGTGATGAAACTGGATGTTAGGTTAGGTTCTTTAAGTAACCGGCGAAATCTTGGTCCAAAGTCATTTAATTTTTGTCCTAGATAGTTCAACATTAGAGTTTAGATTCCCGAACATTAGATTTTCTATTTATTTACTAACTCTGTCATAATCGTCTGTCGTGTTATTAGGTCTGCCTATAGCATGGGGCCGCATGATCTACCCGATAGGCCATATGGGCGGTAGTAGGTATCGTTCTAGGCGTCCTAGGAGCTTTAGGACTCCTAGGACTCTTAGCTTGGTATTTATGAATATCTTATGAATTTTGAAATAGAATTATTTTGTTATCAAACAAGCCTTGGTCTTGACACTATAGATGCTGGAGTCTTTTATCCCATGACACACAAAGTTGTGTGGAAGTTATTGTCGGGTGTCATTAGCCGTGATTAAGTTTCAGATGAAACACGATTAACCTGTTTAAAGCCTTCTTCGGGATCAAGAAGCTTTACAAGTATTGTTGGTGTGAAACTAGATTTGTTATTTAGTTTTTCTTTGATTGTACTTAACTAACTCGTAGCTATCTTCAAGAGAAGTTCTTGTTTACTCCATGATATTTCTTTTCTGCAATAAGGCCACTCAAGAACTTTGAAGATCGGCTATACAAGTTCAAGTGATTCAGAACCCGTTGATGATCTATTGGACGTTAACAGCCTTCGTTATGTGCGACAACCAATAGAGGAATCTAGTTGTTTTTACAGATGTTACATTGAAGATTCGAAGATTGAAGACTTTGATGATTAGAGATTTTGATACATAGATCTTGGTTTGATTATCGGTTTGTCTTGAATGACTG
Organism: Papaver californicum; assembly: GCA_023531435.1. NCBI lineage: Eukaryota > Viridiplantae > Streptophyta > Magnoliopsida > Ranunculales > Papaveraceae > Papaver > Papaver californicum. The sequence goes on along the minus strand of JAJJMC010031179.1, from coordinate 357,868 downwards.
GGACGAAACAAGGAGTTTACTTTTATAAACAGAATAATCTAATGGATTAAAAAGTAGTTTATCTTTGATAAACATAAACCTTATCAAACAAGTTGTTTACTTTTGTAAATGTAATACTTGTGAAATCAATATCGTTTAGTTTGTAGACGTTGTCTTGATTGATCTTATTCAAGGAGTTTCGGATCTGATTATTACTTGTGGAGTCATGAGTTTCAGATCTTAAAAAGGAAAAACCTTGACTCGGATTAAATCAACCTTTCTCTTTTTGTTTAAAACTGGGTTGGAATCAGAAAAAAATTTCATTCCTGTTTGATTAATATCCTAAAAGAAATCTCAGTCATCCGGTGGCTGGGTAGTTAAAGTCTTCACGACGGGTTATGGAACAACTCTTGACCTTAACAGACTTCTGGTTGTAGACACAAGGATACTAAGAAAACTGATTAACCAGGGATTAAATTATTTGGTCTCAACTACACGATTTGTATTGTAGGCAAAAGTATAGCGGCTTAATTATGAGAGTATTCAAAACTGGATTAGGTCCCGAGGTTTTTCTGCCAAATAATTTTCCTCGTTAACAAAATCTTATGTGTTGTAATTTTTACTTTAATACTTTTTCATTATAATTGTTTTATTATAATTAAAGTAATTGCACTTGTATGTTAATCATACATTGCTTGATTCCTTTAGTTTATTCCTTGTTGGGACTTAGATTATATCCCCTTCCCTGTTGAATCTTGTCGGTATCGAAAAAGATTATACAAGATGTTTCTTAATAGGTTAAAAAAAATAATTTGTAGTATACTACAGACATTTTAATATGGAATGATATAGTGCACATAATATGTAAATAGACAAACATTCAAAGAAAATAAAAGGAAGTAATAGACAGAGCACTAAGGAACTTGTCATTTTGATGAAGTTAGAAAAAGAAAGAAGTAAAAGAATGAATACAGTCGGATCTTGGCTATTTACAAGAAAATATTATTTTTTTAAGGTTTTGTTAACTTGTATGTCAATATACATGTTAAGGTTCAGTAAAACAATAATTTTTTACATTTGAAAAAAGTTTTACTTGTTTTAATGCATTGAAAATGATTTGTTGTTTTCAATGGAAGAAAAACCAGTTTCGAATACAATATGACAAAATAAAACCATTTTCAATACATTAAAATAGTTTACTTTATTAAACTTTAACATGTATATACGGATACACAAATTAACAAAAGCCTTTTCTTTAATATGATGAATACAAGTTAGGAACTAGAAACAAACAAAAAAATATTTCCATTATTTGTTAGAATTCCTGATCAATGGTTGGTATACCACGAGAGCTAGCTAGCTAGATTCATATGGTTAGTTATCTATGAAATTTATTATACCTCGAGATCAGTTATATATATATATATATATATATGCATATCAGTAGTCAGTTTCGAGTAATTCCACCGATGAGTTCACAACCTACGATATGTTTCAAAAATCTGAAATAGTCCTAGTTTAAGATATCATGTCTGAAAGTATCAAGTCTATGTTTTTTCCTTGGATGAGAGGATAAGCAAACCCAAAGAAGAATTTCAAAGTCGGTTCCCGATTCCAAAGGTTCAAAGGAGAATAGGCAAACCCTTTATGTAACTTTACTATACGTACTTTTGTAATTAACACGGTGAAGATATATATTTGCAACAGTCCTTATTTATAGTTTTTTGACCAAGACTATTAGCTTTGAAATTGAACTAACTTTGCTTTATGTTCAAGCTAAGTAATTTTTGAAATACAAACGTACCATTTTTGTATTTGTATCTATATCTATTACTTAATAAAAGCTAGATTTTTTTGGATATACAACCATGAATAATTCACTTACAATGACAAAAATATTGTTTCCAATATGGTATTCTCAGGGCGGAGATACAGCCTAGTGTCACGGCCCGCCCATTTCCCACATATTGGGCCGACCCATGACAAGAGTCTAGGTCCATAGGAAGAACCTAGAAGCTCTAGAATATTCTTGGATAAGAATATTCCCTTGTATATTCCTTGTACATTCAAGATAATGGTGGAATACTCTAGAATATTTCCATATTCTAGAACCCTCCATTGCATCTATATAAGGTGGGGAGCTCATTTGCTCATTTCATCCACCAATAGCTCATTCAAGCATTGTAATACTCTCTCTCTTCAATAATCAATACAATACCACTTAAAATCTCTAAGTCTCTTACCTTTCCAAGTTCTTTTAGGCTTACTTGAAGAGTTCAAGTGCCGCACGGTCTAGTCTAAGATCTTAGCCCGTGACAGTTGGTATCAGAGCGAAGCTTCAAACTCGAGAATGGCTGACGATAATAGCAACAACAACACCATGGATAAGGGTGTCGACCAGGCCAAGAAAAGGGGCAAGTCCAAGGATATGACATCAAGTCTTGAGACAATAATGTCGCGTATGGAAAAGCGGGTGAGCGATTTCCTTATGCGCGCCGAAGAAGAGTTCCTAACAAAAGAGACTCTTGAAGGGTGGAAAGAAACATTCGAGGAGGTCATAAGCAAGGCGGTGGATGGTATCCGGATGGACGTGGAGGCTCGAATCCAAGACGCAATAGATGAAAGCGTGGAGGAAGTGAAGGCCAAGCTGCTATCGGTCGAGCAAGAGTTGGAGACGGTGAAAGGGGAGTTGGTACTGTGCAAGAGGGCGGCTATAAATCAAGCCATGCACGAAGGACCAAGCAAACTCTCAAGAGAGGATGCTCCCAAACCGACACCATACAATGGTAAGAGAGACGCGAAAGAGATAGACACCTTCATATGGAGTTGCGAAAGGTACTTCGAACACCTAGAGATGGAGGATGATGGGAGAAAGATAAAGAGAGCCACGGTGTTCCTCACGGAAAATGCATTGGCATGGTGGAGGCTCCGAAGCCAATAAATTCAACAAGGTATGGCTACTATCACTACTTGGTCAGATTTTAAAGCCGACCTTAAGAAATACTTCTATCCGGAGAACGCGGCTTACGAGGCTAGAGCAAAGTTGAAGTACCTTCGTCAAACGGGTACAACCAAAGAGTATACCGAGACGTATACCAACTTGCTACTAGAGATACCCAACCTATCTGAGGAAGAGAAGCTCTTCAACTTCTTGTGTGGAGCAAAGCCATGGGTAAAGCAAGAGCTTGATCGTCGCCGCGTCCAAACTCTAACGGAAGCGATTGCCGTAGCCGAAACCTTGGTCGAAAGGCCAAGTTTCGAAGAAAGATCGAAGGCTTCAAGGAGTACCGGCTCGGAAGAAAGGCGAACTTCAAGGGGCCATTATGCCAAAGGTGGGGAAGCAAGAGAAGATAGAGAGAAACATGCACCAAAGAAATACCTTTCGTGGAAGGACAAAGCTCCGGAGCGTAAAGATAAAGGTAAAACATCTTTCTCTTGCTTCTTATGTGAAGGAGACCATAAGGTCCGAGATTGCCCAAAGAAGGGTAAGCTTACGGCATTGATGGAGGATAGTGGATCGGAGGAGGAACGAGACTCCGTGGTGAGCTCACTCCGAATGCTAAACAGTGTCCGGGCAAAGGCGGAAAAAGCCACAAGCACGGACAAGACGCTTATGTACGTGGACGTCCAAGTGAATGGGAAGGCCTCTCGCGCCCTAGTGGATACAGGTGCTACACATAACTTCGTGTCAAAGAAGGAAGCACTGCGGCTAGGCATGAAGTTTACTAAAGGAGGAGGCACCGTGAAGGCAGTAAACTCGGATGCAAGGCCACTAGAAGGTGTGGCTCGTGGCGTGGAAACGCATCTTGACCGATAGGCTGGACCGGTCGACTTCTCGGTAATCCCTATGGACGACTTCGACATGGTGCTAGGCATGGAATTCATGAGCGCTCAACGGGCCATTCCCATGCCACCATTCGACTCCTTGTGCATACTTGGAGACAAATCGGCTCACCTTATACCGGTGACCAAGGAAAAGAAGAAGAGCACGGTGCTTTCGGCATTACAACTCTCCAAAGGGTTTAAGAAGGGGGAAGTAACCTTCATAGCAACGATGAAGGAAGAAGCACCAATGACCCAAGGGGAGGAAGTTCCAAAGGCCATAACAAAGGTCCTCGGCGAGTTTGCGGATGTGATGCCAAAGGAGCTTCCTAAGACGTTGCCGCCTAGACGGGAGATTGATCATGCGATCGAGCTTGAGCCTGGTGCTAAGCCTCCCGCGAAAGCACCCTACCGAATGTCTCCACCAGAGTTGGCTGAATTGAAGAAGCAACTCAAAGACTTGTTGGATGCGGGCTACATCCAACCATCAAAAGCACCATACGGATCGCCGGTACTGTTCCAGAAGAAGAAGGATGGAGCAATGCGGCTATGCATCGACTATCGGGCGCTCAACAAGGTGACCATAAAGAACAAGTATCCCATACCGCTCATCGCAGACTTGTTCGATCAACTTGGAGGAGCGAAGTACTTCTCAAAGTTAGACTTGCGGTCGGGATACTACCAAGTGCGGATCGCGGAAGGCGACGAACCAAAGACGGCATGCGTCACGAGGTATGGGGCTTACGAATTCCTTGTAATGCCTTTTGGTTTAACTAATGCTCCCGCTACTTTTTGCACCTTGATGAACACGATATTTCACCCATACTTGGACAAGTTTGTGGTGGTCTATCTCGACGACATCGTGATCTATAGCAAGACCTTGGAAGAGCACGAGAAGCACTTACGGATTGTTTTCCAAGCATTAAAGGAAAACAACCTATAGTGAAGAAGGAGAAGTGCTCCTTTCCCAAGGAGAAGTCTTCTTCCTAGGTCACAAGATCAGTAGCGGAAAGCTCATGATGGAAGATGCCAAAGTCCGCGCCATCCAAGAGTGGTCAGCCCCTACCAAAGTGCCGGAATTGAGATCATTCCTAGGCCTCATCAACTACTATCGAAGATTCATCCTAGGATACTCAAAGAAGTCAGCCCCGCTGACGGATTTGCTAAAGAAAGGGCGATCTTGGGAGTGGACAAGCCGATGCCAAGAGGCGTTCCAGCAGCTAAAGCAAGCGGTAGTCGAGGAGCCAGTCTTGCAACTTCCCAACCCAAGCCTTCCGTTCGAGGTGCACACGGACGCGTCAGACTTCGCGATAGGAGGGGTGCTGATGCAAGAGGGACATCCTATCGCGTACGAGAGTCGCAAGATGAATGATGCCGAGAGAAGGTATACCGTTCAAGAGAAGGAGATGACAGCGGTAGTTCATTGCTTGCGAGTATGGAGACACTACCTCCTCGGATCGAAGTTCATAGTCAAGACGGACAATGTCGCGACGAGCTACTTCCAATCACAAAAGAAGTTAAGCCCGAAGCAAGCTAGGTGGCAAGACTTCCTTGTGAAATTCGACTATGATCTCGAGTACAAGCCGGGTAAGGGAAACGTGGTCGCGGATGCACTTAGCCGAAAAGCCGAGTTTGCCAATCTCACGCAAGCTAGCAGCACATTGATGGACCGTGTGAAGGAAGGGTTAAGCCAAGATCCAACGACAAAAAGTTTGGTAGAGTTCACCAAAGCCGGCAAAACGAGGAAGTTTTGGATCAAGGATGGCTTACTATTCACCACAGGAAGGAGGGTCTACGTGCCGCGATGGAACAACTTGCGGAAAGACATCATCAAGGAGTGCCATGATTCTCGGTGGGCAGGTCATCCCGGCACTCATCGCACATTAGCCCTTGTGCATGAGAAATTCTTCTGGCCACAACTCCGCGATGACATTGAGACTTATGTGCGGACATGTCTTGTGTGCCAGCAGGATAAAGTGGTGCAAAAACAGCCTGGCGGACTGCTAGAGCCGTTACCTATTCCTGAGAGACCATGGGAGAGTGTCTCAATGGACTTCATCACATGCTTACCCAAGTCGGATGGGTTTGGCACAATTATGGTGGTGGTGGACAGGTTCACCAAATATGCAACATTTGCAGCAGCCACGCCCGGATGTACGGCGGAAGAGGCGGCCAAGCTCTTCTTCAAAAATGTGGTGAAGTATTGGGGGGTTCCGAAAAACATCGTGAGCGATCGAGACGTTCGCTTCACAGGAAAATTTTGGACGGAGCTCTTCAAGCTAATGGGTACGGAGCTCAACTTCTCAACAAGCTTTCACCCTCAATCTGATGGGCAAACCGAGCGGGTGAATGCTTTGTTGGAACTATACATTAGGCACTATGTTAGTGCCAATCAGCTAGATTGGTCGAAGTTGCTTGACATAGCCCAATTCTCCTACAACTTACAACGTTCGGAGTCTACAGGGAAGAGTCCCTTCGAGCTTGCAACCGGCCAACAGCCCTTGACGCCAAGTACTCTAGCCACTTCTTATGCAGGTGCTAGCCCCGGAGCATACAAGGCCGCGAAGGATTGGCAACAACAAAGGGACTTCGCGCACGCCCAATTGATAAAAGCGTCTAAGAAGATGAAGAAGTGGGCGGATAAGAAGAGGCGACATGTTGAGTTCCAAGCTGGCGACATGGTGTTTATCAAACTCTTGCCCCAACAATTCAAGTATACTCGGCCGCTACACAAAGGCTTGCTACGCAAGTACGAAGGGCCGTTCGAAGTGCTAGCCAAAGTGGGCAAAGCTTCCTACCGAGTCGAGCTCCCGACAAAGATGAAGATTCACCCCGTCTTCCATGTGAGCAACTTAAAGGCGTTCAACAAGGATGAGGAAGACGAGAGCCGAGGAGTATCAACTCGTGCACCACCCATGATTGCGGCTTCCTTTGAAAAAGCGATAGATGAGATATTAGCCGAACGAATGGTTCGAAGAAGGGGAGTGCCGCCATGCAAGGAATACTTAGTGAAATGGAAAGATGCATCCATACAAGAAGGATCGTGGGAGCCCGAGGCGTCTCTATGGCAATTCAAGGATGCGATCGACCAATTTCACAATCAAGCCGCGACGAGGACGTCGCGAGAATAGGTGGGGGAGAATGTCACGGCCCGTCCATTTCCCACATATTGGGCCGACCCATGACAAGAGTCTAGGTCCATAGGAAGAACCTAGAAGCTCTAGAATATTCTTGGATAAGAATATTCCCTTGTATATTCCTTGTACATTCAAGATAGTGGTAGAATACTCTAGAATATTTCCATATTCTAGAACCCTCCATTGCATCTATATAAGGTGGGGAGCTCATTTGCTCATTTCATCCACCAATAGCTCATTCAAGCATTGTAATACTCTCTCTCTTCAATAATCAATACAATACCACTTAAAATCTCTAAGTCTCTTACCTTTCCAAGTTCTTTTAGGCTTACTTGAAGAGTTCAAGTGCCGCACGGTCTAGTCTAAGATCTTAGCCCGTGACACTGGGTTCTCCTAGCTAAAGCAACCCCTCAAAGCCCAAATTTTTTTTTTTCTACCCCTCTCCGGTGAATCCAAATATTATGTGCTGATTCTAGGCTTAAGCCCGGGGTATAAAACTTGTCAAGCACATCCCATCCTATATTCTTAGTTCCGCCATCGGATATTCCTGATAATCTAACACTTCCTCGTACTTAAAACATCCTCTAGATTTACTACCTTTGTAGTTACTTTCATATAATGTATTTCACTAATTATAATTATGGATATTACGAAAAATTATGTCAAGCTTTAAGTCTTAGCGAGTTCCTAAATTCTCAGGGTAGTAGCAATCCTCTTAAGCAATAACTTTCCCAAGTTAATTTTATAAATAACTTTTACATTGTTAGAATAAAGTTCTCATTTAGTTATCATTAACTTACCTAAGTTATATATTTGACTTAACAAGATGATTCATCCCTTAGATGGAAGTGGGATCAAATTCTAGTGAATGCCCCTTTATTAGTCCCTTATGTTTACGCACACATAAATAGAAAAACAAACCCAATTTAAATTAAAATATTTATTCAAGATAATGGAAAAAATGAATACATTTTACTATTCGCGTTTGAGAGGAGTATTGAAAGAAAAAAGAAGAGATGAGAAATCATCAAGCGAGTTACAATCAATGGCTCGACATAGTTCACAATAAATTCATAATCATATGCCAATAATTCGGGGAGTCGCCTGGATTATTCTGAATCATTCCATTAAGCAGCCGAATGATGCATTTGAGTTATATGACAATGATAGAAAATATTATAATCAAACGGGCCTGCTTTAGACATGAAAAAGGATGGAAACAACCATGAACCTGGCCTTGGGATTGTGGTGTAGGATTATACATATTTACTTCAACCATGTATGACAATGTCTCTATGAGGCCAAATCTTCAGATCTCGAATAGGAAGTCGTACTAATTAAACTTTTCATTCATATTTTTCAGGCCGTGGGTTATAGGCCCAAAGGTGTCACTATCCAAGTACATTAAACCCAACAAAACAAATTTGACACAAAAACCCCATTGTAAACCAAATGTCCATATTACCCTTGCTTATAATACAACCCAAATCCATTAACAAAAACACGTCCGCACACCCCATTAACCACAAAAAACTCTTCCATTTCCTCGTCTTCATCTTCATCATCTATTGCCAACATTAGTCGATTCAGACATTGAAAAGATTAAAAGATAGAAATCATCATCAGTAACAATTTCATCATCAGTAGCTTCGTCTTCATCATCATCGTCTTCATCTTCATCATCATCTCCTTCATCTTCATCATCATCGTCTTCATCTTCATCATCAATAACTTCATCATCCTCATCTGCATCATCTATAACTAGAATCAGAATCAAACCAATTTTAAAATATTGACGAAACGGTTGTTCATCATCAGTAATATTTTCAACCTAAAATCAAAACAAAATCATAGATCAAAATCAAAAATGGTTTCATCATCTGTTAAGTTTAGGTTTCATCTGTTTCGAAATCAATCTTTCATACTTAGGTTCAAAGATAGAAAGTTTCAATTCCATTTGTTTTCACCCTTAGTTATTTATGATTCAATTATGTTCAGTTTTGGTTTCATTGTTTTTTTTTGTTCAATAAAATTTCAGATGAAAAAAAACGATGAAACCTTTTGGGGTTTCATAGTTTTTCTTTTTTCATTCAAATAAAAAAAAACAGATGAAAAAAACACTATTAAACCAAAAAAGGTTTCATAGTTTTTCTTTTTTCATTAAAATAAAAAAAAAGATGAAAAAACACTATGAAACCGAATAAGGTTTCATCCATTTCAATTACATTTTTCTGAAG
>JAJJMC010031179.1:332146-348683 GCA_023531435.1 Papaver californicum | reverse complement strand
ATAAGGTTTCATCCATTTCAATTACATTTTTCTGAAGAAAAAATGTCCCAGCATATAAAAAACAATGAAACCGAATAAGGTTTCATCCATTTCAATTACATTTTTCTGAAGAAAAAATGTCTTAGCATATAAAAAAACAATGAAACCGAATAAGGTTTCATACATATCAATTACATTTTTTTGTTTCATCTTACTAAAAATGAAACAAAACACACGATGAAACCTTTTGGGGTTTCATTGTTTTTTCATCTATAGTAGATGAAACAAAACAAACGATGAAACCTTTTGGGGTTTCATAGTTTTTCTTTTTTCATTCAAATAAAATTACATATGAAAACAAAATGATGAAAATACTATGTAACCGAAAAAGGTTTCATAGTTTTTCTGACGTTTCACTAACAAAAACGCTAATTTCGACAATGATGATATATAATTATATTTTGTTGACGATTTTCGGCGATGACGATCTGGAGGTGTTGGTGATGTTTGTAGAGGATAGAAGGAGGAAGAAGAGGTGTTGTTGTTGGTGGGTTTGGATATATAGTGGTGGAGGAGAAACAATAACGACGAGGAAGCGATGGGAAAGGAGGAGGTGTTGTTGGTGAAGAATACGAAGGTGTTGTTGTGGCGGAGGAGGTACTGTTGTTGCTGGTGATGGTGGCGGAGGAGGTATTGTTGCTGCTGGTGATGGTGGTGGAGAGGAGAAGAAGAAGAAGAGAGGTGTTGGTGAAGGATACGAAGGTGTTGTTGTGGCGGAGAAGGTATTGTCGCTGCTGGTGATGGTGTTGTTGCTGGTGATGGAGGCGGAGGAAGTATTTTTGTTGTTGGTGATGGTGGTGGGGAGATGAAGAAGAAGAAAATAATTAACATACCTAGGTTATATATGGAAGGACATCTCGGGTATATTGAAAATAATTAAAATCTAAATTTAATTAGTATTAAGTGAAATGGGGTTTTTGTCTCATTTTTAATAAAAATGGTTTTTCTTTATAAAAGATAATATGGGAGGGTTTTATGCATGGTAAGTTTGTTCACCTTGGTTTTTTATACAAGGTTTTATATTTTTTTAAGAAATAATTAAAAAATAAATAATATATTAACAAGTATACGGTATTTTTATCTTTAAATTTGGGCTTGATCTTGGGCTTGGGCTTTACTTTACCACTGTGTCTTAAGCTGTTAAAGCATAACATATGTAGAGATAACCGTATAGTTCTACTTGAAGATTCTTGTAGAGCCAAATAAGTGTTGTGGTTGGATGTTGTTGCCATGACAGAGAAGGGATGGAACAAGGGAGTGGTTTGCGTCTGATCATGGAAAAGATGTATAAAGAGACCAACCGATATGCAAGAGGCAGAGAGTAAACTGGATTTTGAACTATTAGCTATTTTCTACCGTTAGATCTAAGTTTTATGTGACAACTTCTTCAATCCTCGATTTGGATGTGCCGAACCCACCGGGGAAACAACATTTCACATCCTAAATTAAGGAGCAAAAGCCTAACTAAGGGTCTTCCCCTTGGCAAAGTGGAGGAAGCAATTCAGTGGGCAGTGCAACTTCCGTAACCTTTTTCATATAAATTCTTATGTTTTTTCGCTTGGGGAATTAGGTCTTCTCTACACTCTTCACATATACTCTATAGCCTTGACTTGTATAAATATTCATTTTTTGGAAGCACATATTTCTTTTACAGCCTTAGCAAAAGCAAACAAAAGTAAAGTAACAAAAGCATGAAAAACTGTATACTTGTGTAGTATGTGACTTGTAACACTTTTTCTCAAGCCTTTGGAATTAAACCCAATGATCAATACTAGTTAGCTATAACCTCTCCAAACAAGAGTTTTACAAACCTTTATAACTACGAATGATCAAAATCAAATCTGGTCCCAAATTAATTAAGATAAAGAAGATGGAATTTGCAAAAAAGGGTAAATAATTTAGTGATTCAAAAAAAGTGAATGAATGACACCCTAAAATGGGCAAGAAGGAGTGGATGCCAAGGAACTGTGGATCAAGCTCATCAAGTGGAGGGACCTTGCTCTTATCAAGCTTTACATGTGATCTTGAACTTTCATAAAAAAGTGTTAGTTGATTATGAATTTTTGGTCAAAATTAGAAGGCAAATAAAGAGATTATGTTAGCATTCTTGAGGACTATATGATGATGATGTATTCCAATGTGTGATCTCTAAAAACCCTACACAATGTCTAATGTAGTAACTTATATCGATATAAGGGATATATATTAATTAAATAACATTATATATATTAATTTATTATAATTAGTGAAAATGATTGAAAATACACCACTTGATAGATATTTATTTAGTAATAATGTGTTCGAATTTGATTATTCATTAAAAAGAGAGTGTTCTCTGACATGTCTCCGAAAATATGATGTACTACAACTCTATGACCCGGTTGATTTGATAGCAAAATTTGGTCGACATTCACGGCAATAATTGTGTCTAATACCAATCGGACATTCACTTTCCCCTTGGACTCACGTTACTTGTCATAGCATCTTGAATTTTATCATGCCACTTGAATGTTACTTGTCGTTGCACTTGGAGGTAAAAATATTATCTTCACTTTAAATCCTAAGACATTGATAATTGATCAACCTTGAGTTGGACATATACCGCATCTCTTAAATACATAATATGTTGGGAGACTTAGCCTTACCATTCCTATCAAGATTTGGATAAAATGAATAAAATTATGCATACATCTCTTTTTCTTTTCGAATTGTTTAGGCAAAAGAGACCATTTTTAAACATCAACATCTAGGAGATTTATCTTTAAGTAATGTGTGAACTAAGAACAGTATGCAAAACTGCAAAAGGGTGTAACATTCAGAGTTCAAAGTGATGGATGGATGTCCTACACATCATACCATCTTCGTCTATTAAAATTGAAAAGTGTCATTACATTGCACCAACCACTAGCAATGTTTTTGAGGGACCATTTTTAATATTTTTGTATTGGGTTGTTTGGTAAAGTAGGTCCTTAATAGTCCTTCCTACTTCATTCCACCACTGGAATAATAAACATTAATGTGGACTAGGTATGTGGTGCATATACTTAAGTCAGCTTAGTTCAATCAGTTGCCAACGTTTTTCATTTTGTTTGGTAGAATTCAACCTTGATTTTTTTGGATATACTTTTCTGGTTTTTCTCCATTTTTTTTTTAATTTGGTTGGAGTGCAGGATAGTTAACCCTATCCAAATACCACTTCGTTTTCATTTTCATGGTTATGTTTAACTTTTTTACTATTCTTAATTCCAAAGGTATGGTGGATCTGCAAATCTTTTTGACAAAAATTTTAGTTTCCGTGACAAAATAACCAAGCATCATATTACTTATTTTTTTCTCATCCTTGGTTTGGCTACAAATCCTAATTATAGCTAGATAACCATGCATAGTGCTTGTTTTTATTTCGCCATAATTTGAGATCCCCCCACCCACCCACCAAGAAAATTAAGTGTTTGAAAGATGAATTTTAGAGAAGTACTGATTCTACTGAAATACGATCTGTCTAAGATTATTTTCTTTTATCGTTTCAATTCGTCTTCTTAGCATATTCTTTGAGTCCGTGATAGTGATTTGATTTCTCTGTATTGCTCACGGCATTTTTCTGTTCATACCTTGCCTTGTTTTTATTTGAACTTATATGCCATTCATTATTGATTGCCCTATGCACCATTGCATCCTAAATTATGAAAGTCAGACACGTTAAACAAAATAAATTAAAGGACAAAATAAACAAAATAATCTTTGTTTTCTTCCATGTCTATATATATATATATATAATATTTAAACATTTGAGTTTATATGACTTTATGTTGATTAATAATTTAGCTAGATTAAGAACAAATAATTGAACCCAATTTTGGAGCTTATATGGTGGCTAATGCATATGTGGGACAAAAGATCTAAAACAAGGGTCCAACTAAATAATAAGTTGGTTGATGGTTTCCTCATTTTAGTGGAAGGCTCCATCCTCCACTAGACAATATATAGATGATATCTAAGTAAGAATCATCCTTTGTTGTAGTGTCATCCTTTGTTGTAGTGTAATTCTAGATAAATTTACCGCACTCACATTCGGATATCTCAGTGGATATTTATTTTCTGCTAGAGTCATATGTGATTTAACACGAGCATGATACGATTAGTGTCAATTAACTGAAATAAAATGAAGAAAAAAATTTCGATTAATTAATGTTAATAATAACATTGTTAAAATAGTAAACTTTTTCTGGTACAAATCAGACATGTATAAGTTAAATTTTAATTAAATAAATAGATTAATAATTTTATTAAAATAATATATTTTTTTGGGAGTAATTATCCTATATATGTTGGTCCAAAAGTCCCATTTTATTTTATTTTTTATTAGATTTTCTTTTAGTTTTGAGCTCAATTTTTAGGATTTGTGAGCAACTTGTAGCATGTTTGGATATCATTAAAAAACTTTATTTTTTGACTTCTAGAAATAAATTAGTAAGAAATTAGTTTCCATATATAATTTAAGAATGATTTTTAGAAGTGGAAAAATAAGTTTATTTTTTATGAAATAAAATATTTTTGCTTTTAACTTCTGAGATTGATATTTATTCCTGAAGAAGCAAAAATACTTCTGCATTTGGTATGCAAACAACCTTTTGGTATTGCCCTAACTTACCTATACTAGGTTACTCTTGTACAAAAAAGCCACAAACAACTAGTAACTAAATGAGAGTAGAGCAGTTATCTAACAGGTTATGTGCGTTTTTTTAATTTATCTAATCGTCTGAATCTAATTTATTACATCCGACTCAAATTTTTTTCATAATAAAATTATATGAATTTTTTGAATCTAGCCATATATAAATATGCCCAACAAATCAGGTGTACCTAATCTAAATATCTCAGAGTCTAATATATAAGCCGAGTTAAACCTTGAATCGTACAATATAAAAATGAAAAAAAAAATGATCTGACATTCAACTCGCACCAAGTCAGATCCACACGAACAAGACTAAGTGGTAACTCTTCTATTCTAGATAAATACTTTAGCTCCAACATTTACATGTTGTTTATTTTTTTTTGATTCAACTGATTCGTCTTGATCTGACTCATCTGAATCTAACTTATTACGTCTGAATCTAATTTTATACGTCTAACATAAAAATAATAAAATAATAGAGTTATATAATTTTTTAATTCTAATTAGATATGTACTCAACGAATTAAGTAAAAATAATATTTAACTCAAATAGCTTCGAACCTGATATATGAACTAAGTCAAATCTCTAATGAAAAAAATAAACGATCTAACAGGTGAATTAGATTTAGATAGCAAATCAGACCAAATAAAATACGGTGTTAAAAACCCAACCCAGGTTAGCCAAATTCCCAATGTGCGAGGGTAGTTGTAGATGACCTTTGCGCGAGTGTTGTTGATGGCCAGTGGCTAGGTCCCACTGTAAAAGAACTGTAACTGTAGTGAATAGGATTTAGTCCTAGAACCACTTAATTAAAGATAAAAAGGGAAGTTGTAATAAAACTGGTTGTCAAATCCCATTACCACATTTCTCAATGTCTTAATTACCTCAAAGAAAATTTTAATTTAATTAAAAGTAAAAAAGAAGAGTCAAAATTAAAACCATTAAACAAGGGGCCCCCCCCCCCATAGTCTCAAGATAGAAATATAGAATCTCCTCTTCCTCCTCCTTGTTTACCAAAATTACCACACTCTCTCTGTACTCTTCCTCTGTATTTATCTCTGTGAACTCTTCTTGTCTTCAACCTCCTCCTCCTCTCTCTTTCACTGTGTATTTATTCACTTCTTTTCAGTTCTCTTTTTCAATTCATTCTATTCTTCTTTCAGTTACTTCAATTAATTTAATAATTTAAGTTCTCACAAGACCCAAAAGAAAAAAAAAACTGATTCTTTTTTAAGTTCTTAATGGTTTGCTGCATGGCTAACTCAAGTTTCTGCTTCTTGGAAACACAAAGCTTTGATTTTTCTTTACCAACCCATTTCTGGGTTTACACTAAACCACCTTCTTATTGCTTCTGTATTAACTCTTTTTAGTAATTCCTTTCTTAAAGATTAGTCCTTTGTGGGTTTCTTCTTCTTATTCTTCTTCAGTTGAGTTTGAGTTTTTTGTTTTATACTATTGAGGAGGTTTGATTGATTGCTATAAGTACTACTGAGAAGAAGAAATGGAGTTAATAAAAGTGGGGTTTTTACTCTTCATGATCATTTTTCAAGCTCGTGAATCTACAGGTAATAATCAAACTTGTAATGTTTTGGGCTTTTTTTGATGAATTTGAGGATCTGGGTTTGAGGGTTTATATCAATTAGTGTTTAATTTTGCGATCTTGTTATGTCGGTGAGGTTTGGGGCAGTAATGGGTTTCAGGTTTGATCCATATTTGTTTGATGTTTACGGAAATGCTGCATTAGATTGAGTTTTTTGCTGGGAATTGAATCGAATTTGTGGTTGTTTTAGTTAATGTGTATGATCTTAACTTATAGTATGTTTTTGTTACTCAATGGATTGAAATATTAGAATGATATTTCGCTGTTTCTGTGGGGGATTTTTTAAGCTTGGGTGTGTCGGTGAAGCTCCCTACTAGCTAAATTCGTCGTAATGCCCGTTCTATGAAGATTTTATTGTTGTTTTATTCATCAAACCAATGCCATTATTCAGTTGTTCACCAATTTGAAGTAGTAATCAGGTAGAGTAGATTTGGCCCATTGTGTTTGTAGTGTTGTGAGGTAGAAGTTTTCAATCCACACTGGTCATTCTTTATGTGCTAACCGTTTGTTAGTTGGTCTCAGTGAATGTTGTCTTAGCAATGTAAATTTGGTCGAAGAATGAAATGGTGTGTTAGTAATGTATAGGAGTGACAGTATAATCGTTTACTTGTTCAATGAACTTTGTTAAGTACTCTAGATATAATGAGAGAACGATGGCTTTTTTTGCTTTTGTGCAGGGTACAGTGTATCCCAATCTCCAGAAATTTCTTCTATTCATTCTCCTAGTGAAGAAAATGTACCTAACATTGCCTATACAAAGAAATTTAGCATACTAAGTCCATTGACTCCGCCTAGAGGTAACGATGCTACATCCTCAGACTAGCAACTTGCTATTTGAACTATTCAGTTTGCAGTAACCTCATTTTTTGCTTGCTGAAATGAACACATAATTAGTTGTTAAATAGATATCATTGCTAAGTAATGCAGGATCAGCCATACCTCCAGCTGTGGTAACACAACCTCATACATCTGCACCTATTTCCCAACCCTTCAAAAGTTTCTTACCATCCATGGCACCTAGTCCTCCGTTAGTTGTGCCGTCACTTAATTCACCACCATTGCCTCAAGTCATTCAAGGAGTTGCACCATCCATGCCAGCTAGTAGTCCAATTGTTGTACCATCTGTTGAGTCAGAACTGGCACCAGAACCTTTGCAGGGGTTGGTCCCATCAGTGCCACCTATTCCTCCAGATGCGTCGACAGATTACATTGCACCGATTAAGCAAGTCGTTCAAGGAATTGTTCCATCCACATCACCTAGTGGTCCAGTTGTTGTGCCACCTGATAAGTCAGAGCCCATACCCCAACCCTTGCAAGGGATAGTACCATCTTTGCCACCTATTCCTCCAGTGGATGTGCCGTCACATAACTCAGCACTGAGTCCCGTATCTGTTCAAGGAAATGTACCTTCCACACCACCTAGTCCTCAGGTTGTCGTGTCATCAAATAAGTCAGAACTGGCTCCCCAACCCTTGCAAGGGCTAGTACCATCAACATCACCTAAACCTCCTGTGTTTGTACCGTCAGAAAAGTCAGCACCAATGCCCCAGGTTGTTCAAGGTATTGTACCATCCATGCCACCTGATCCTCCAATGGTTCTGCCATCAAATAAGTCTGCACCCCTTCCCCAAGTTGTTCCGGGAATTGTACCATCATTGTCCCCTAACTCTCCAGTTGCTGTGGCATCAAATAAGTCAGCACCGATACCTCTAATTATCCCAGAAGTACCATCAGTGCCCCCTGTTCCTCCAATCTCTGTGCCATCAGATAAGTCAGCACCGCCACCCCAACTTGTTACAGGGACTGTACCATCTATGCCCCCTAATCCTCCAGCTACCGTGCCATCAAATACGTCAGCACCTACGTCACGAGTTGCTCCAATAATTGTACGATCCACCCCCCCTCTTCCTCCAATCTCCGTGCCTTCAAATAAGTCAGCACCACCGCCTCAAGTTGTTCCAGGAATTGTACCATCAATGCCTCCTAGTCCTCCAATCACCGTGCCATCAAATAAGTCAGCTCGATCGCCTCGAGTTGCTCCAATAATTGTACCATCCGTACCCCCTACTCCTACAATTTCTGTGCCATCAGATAAGTCACCACCGTTGCCGCAAGTTGTTCCAGGAGTTGTACCATCAATGTCCCCTAATTCTCCAATCACCATTCCATCAAATAAGTCAGCACAGCCGCCCCAAGTTGTTCATGGCTTTGTACCATCGACATCTCCAAGTCGTCCAATTGTTGTGCCGTCACATAAAGTGGCACCTAAGCAGCAAGTCCCGAAAGGAATTGTACCATCCATGCCACCAAGTGTTCCTGCTCAAGGAATACCACCAGAGAGTGGGATACCTACCAAAATACCACTTGCTCCAGGTACTTGACTTGCTATATTTGTGTATCATTTTTCTTAAGTATTAATGGCTCAGTTCCTAATCTACTTGCTGTTTCTTCTTAATATGCAGCACCTGTTGGATCTCCACCGAACATATTTCCTCGAAAACCACCAGCTATGCACCCCACCATGCCGAGAATAGCTCCATCAGTGGCACCACCTGTCGAATCACCACCAGGGGAATATACACGAAATCCACCAGCGCCACACCCAACCTTACCAAAAATAGCTCCGTCCAGCGTATCAGGTGTGCATTATGAGTTAAGTTAATGATTTGTTGTGATTGTTGTGTTCATGCACCCTTGTTTTGAGGGTCGAGCAACTCCAACATGTGGATGCTTTGTGTAATTGATTTAGGTTGGATCTTTCCCAACATGATGTTGCAGAACCTGCTGCTTCACCATTATCAACTCCTCCGTCCATCATAAAAAATAAGACACGTGGAATTCCAGTTGCTTCCCCTCCATTGCCCAATCATTTCCCCCCTACTAAAGGTATTTCACAAAATTTTGGATACAATTAGAATATTAAGAAATGCTTTCGTCATTTGATGCTTTCTTTTCTACTGTAGCCTCTCCTTCTCACAAATCGACGAGGCCTTCTGATAATGCGCCTGCACCTTCCAAGTTGTCTCCGAGACCCGTGAATAGTAGCCAGGTTCATAGTCCTGCATCCCCACCCGCAAAGTCATTCCGCAAGTATCATCATTCAAGAAGAAGTGCCAGAACCCCTGCCCCTGCACCATCTTTTTTGTTTCCTCCACCAAAGTCCAATTACCAAGGTTTGATATTTTACTCATAACAAATTAAACCAAACAACACGTTCTCGAACTTGTGAGACACTTATCTCATTCTTTTTTCATTTATGCTATTTTAAAGGTCCCGCAACTGCCCCCCCTACTTCACCTTCTCCAATAGCACCTCCAAAGAAGCGTACACGAATGCATCGTCATTATCCTCCACCTGCAAATCACGGTAATCGAACTGTTAAGCAGTATCTGCATTCGATATAGTACTAAATGTTAAGTAAAAAATACTAATGCTTGATATACATTTCTTCAATGAACTAAGTCGATTTTATCTCTAATTTAATGTTTTCTTGTGTATGTTACTAGTATCATAATTCTAAATTATTACAATTGTTCACTTTAAATGGATGTTGCCTTTGTTTTGGACGGTCCTATTATGCAGCCCCTGCCGTTTCTCCAGTTGAGCCTCCCTTCCCTTCCACAATCAGCCACCATTCACCTGTGGCTTCACCACTATCACCTGCTCGATCTGACCTTTCGCTAAGTATGAAGTCAATGTGTATCATGTCTTTGAGTTTATTTGGTTCCTTCACAGGAGTGCTTAATTAAATGTTGTTTAATGACTGGTTTTGTAATTGGATTTACCCAGGGCCTAGTCTGCCTCCTAAAAGCTCACCTTCAGGTTCATTCTCTAGGAAGCCGAAGGCCCCATTGCCACCTGTTATTCAGGCATTACCACCTCCACCTCCTAATCAAGGTATGTAAAATTAAATTCCATGTCACTGTAGTTATCCTGTAATTGTTCTGTTTTATGATCTACCAACATTATTAAGTTTGATCGTGCTTGTAGATTGTACGGCACTTGCATGCACAGAGCCATTAACGAATAGTCCTCCTGGGTCACCATGCGGTTGTGTGGCACCAATGCAAGTAGGGTTACGTCTTGGTGTTGCATTGTACAATTTCTTCCCGTTGGTTTCAGAGCTGGCCGAGGAAATCGCGACTGGGGTTTTCATGAAGCTAAGTCAAGTTCGTATCATGGGTGCAAATGCTGATGGCCAACAGCTAGATGAAACTGTCGTTCTCATTGATCTGGTTCCACTTGGAGAGAGGTTTGATAACACTACAGCATTTCTGACTTTCGAAAAGTTCTGGCGCAAGCAAGTTCCCATTAAAGCTACCTTGTTTGGTGACTATGAAGTATTATACGTTCGCTATCCTGGTATATATACAAATCAATTTCGTTCTTTTGCATCATAACTGAAATATGGCCACCTGCTTAAATCCCATCTCTCTCTCTTTCCCTCTCCAGGTCTTCCTCAACCACCACCTTCAGCACCATTTACAACACTAGATGATGGTTCTGTCCATGGAAGTCATGGAAGGGCGATACACCCTTTCGGGGTTGACGTGAGGAAGAAACGGGGGCGAATTGGTGGGACCTTGATAGCTATCATAATCCTATCTTCTTCCATAGTTATAGCCTTGTGCCTCATAGTAGTTTGGCTTCTGATATTGAGATGTCGAAACCATACTAGTAGACATACTCCTGCAACAGCTCCTCCACTCTTAATGCCGTCCCTGTTGAAGCCATCTGGTATCGTATTAGTCCTGTGCTAAACAGTGGTTCATTCGTAACGTTGTCAATTCTCTACTCTATTGGATAAGGTTCTTAAATGAAATTATAGCAGGTACAGCTGGATCTATGGTATTCGGTAGTGGGCCCAGTTCTGCATCGATGTCATTTGCCTCGAGCATCAATACATATGCAGGATCCGCAAAGACTTACAGTGCAGGTGAAATAGAGAAAGCAACTAATAACTTTCATGATACGAGAATACTTGGTGAAGGTGGATTTGGTCGTGTATATAGAGGTATTCTGGATGACGGGACAAACGTTGCAGTGAAGGTTCTTAAGAGAGATGATCAGCAAGGTGGAAGAGAATTCCTAGCAGAAGTTGAGATGCTTGGCCGTCTACATCACAGAAATTTGGTCAAGTTGATTGGTATATGCATAGAAGAGAAGGCACGATGCCTGGTCTACGAACTGATTTCAAATGGCAGTGTAGAATCCCACTTACATGGTAATTCCGATTCCCAAGCATGTTTGTGCTCAATTTATCATGTCAATTCTGCGCTCGTAATGGATGTCACATGTTCTCTTTCTGTTGCCCGAAAAATTGATTGGTCTTTCTTCTGTTTACTCAGGACCAGACAAGGAAACTGCTCCACTTGACTGGGGTTCACGTATCAAGATTGCACTTGGTGCTGCTCGGGGTCTAGCTTATTTGCACGAGGACTCAAGTCCCCATGTAATCCATCGAGATTTCAAGTCCAGCAACATCTTGCTAGAACATGATTTTACTCCCAAAGTGTCCGACTTCGGTTTAGCTAGAACAGCTTTAGAGGAGGGTGACCAGCACATTACAACACGAGTTATGGGAACATTCGGGTGTGCATTTTTTTTCCTTGAAATGCTGAATCCTTGAGTCATTATGGCTGAATAAAAGAAACATTGTCTTAAACAAGTCTTCTTTTGCAGATATGTAGCTCCAGAATATGCGATGACCGGGCATCTCCTTGTCAAGAGTGATGTTTACAGCTATGGTGTAGTTCTGCTCGAGCTACTAACAGGAAGAAAACCTGTAGACATGTCACAGCCGCAGGGTCAAGAGAATTTAGTTTCTTGGGCTCGCCCATTTCTCACAAGTAAAGAAGGTTTAGAGATGATCATCGACACATCATTAGGGTCAAATGTTCCATTTGATAGTGTAGGCAAGGTAGCAGCAATAGCTTCAATGTGTGTTCAACCAGAAGTCACACACAGACCATTTATGGGTGAAGTAGTTCAAGCGCTAAAGCTAGTTTGTAACGAGTGCGATGAATCAAAAGCAGGAGGTTCAGAAAGAAGTGGCCAAGAGGATGTATCTGTTGCAGATATGGAAACAAGAACCAGTAGTGATTCATCCCAATTACCCGATTCTTCTTCGCATGCACGCTATGCGATGCCCGATTACAGCACCAGTCCTGGAGACCGTAGTGGTTTATCTTTATCAGCCTCCGACGTATTTAGCTCTTCAAGAGTTGGAAGACAGGAATCAGGGTCTTTTAGGAGGTATTCTAGTTCTGGACCTTTAAGAACAGGAAGGAGTAGACAATTCTGGGAGAGAGTACGAGGACGCTCTCATGGCACAGTTAGCGAGCATGGAGTTGCATTCAGGTTATAAACAGAGTTGGAATCAGGTTAGAAACAGTACACCCCAACGGTCCACCGAAGCTTTTGGCAATGCCGTCTATCAGAAGAACAGCCAGATTCAGGAACAGCCAGAAGCAAAGAAAGAATTATGTTCGATAACAAGTAAAGCTAAGAGGCAGAACTAACCATGACTCAAACTTTGCAAGCTGTAGCGCCGGATAACGGAAGACCCCGTATAATCAGTGAGTTAGATACTTAAAATGGGTGGAAAATAAAGATCAAATGTCCCTTTTTATTATGGGAAAAAAGGATTTGATCCATCACCCAAAGAAGTGAAAAGCAATGTAACCTATAGACGTCAAAGTCATAAGACAATTTTTCAGTGTAAATTATAGTCTAAAATGAAAAAGGTGAAAGTGTCTCTTTTTATGGGACAGAGGTAGTATATCATTATCAATGCCCAAGAGAGGTTATGAAGAAACCAAACCTCTTGGTTTTCACTAGCTCTTAATGTTCCACTCATCAAACAAGAGTAAAGTTCTTGCCTCTTTCCATGTTTCTCCTACTGCGCGTTACTGTGCCATCATCACGGTGCCACGTGTTTCCAGCTGCCCTAAAGTGCAGACATAATAGAGATGGTAAGTTATGATTACAACAAAAACCCGTTTTAGAATTACAAAGTTTTGATATTTTTTACATTTTAATTTGTGTGTTTTTATGTTGTTATTGAAGGCTCAATCAGGGAAACCAATTACTAGTCTAGTTCCAGAAGCTTGATATCCAACCTTAGCTTTTTTCATGCTAACCATTGGACTTCTACTCACTGCTGCTTTCTTCATGTAAGTAATGGATTTTAATTGAATTCCGTTAAAGTTGTCGTTGATTGAGGTTTGTTTCCCATATTACAGTGGAAATCCATACAGATTTCGAAGTAGATCAATCCCATTTGAAAATGCAATTGGATTATAGTACCATTTTGTGCTTTATGACTTGTTATTTCTTGCTAAATTGATGGTATTTGGGAACCCTTGTTGGGAGCATTAGTTTCGGTGTTTTTGTTCATATCTCTGTTCATGTTGCTTGTGATCGCCTTGACATTGTTCTGGGAAGCGAGTATGTGAGAGCTCAGATACTTAATTTTGCTTTGTATAAGGTGTACTCTGGGGTTTGGGTATCTTTGATCCTATTTGTTATTTCACTGTTCAGACACTTAGTTTTGCTCTGTGTTGGCTGTATTCTAGGGTTTTACAGATTACTTAGCTGACCTTATAGCCGATTTACTGTGGAGTTAAGTGGAAGGGACTAAGAATCCTGTGGTAGTTGGTGGTCCATTATATTGTTCATAAGCCTGTTCACTCACTTAGGAGTGACTGGAGTCATAGAGTTTGAATGCTTTTTGATTGACACTAGCCCAACTTCAAAAAAAAATGTCACCTTAACACAGAAAATCATACTTAAGATGTAGATTGGTGCAAACCATCTCGTTTGCACTCATAGTTCTTCGTTGACACCTGTCTCATAACTTACTGGTATACCTTAACATCTACTGGTTGTTTGTGGTTTGGATGAGAAAATTAAAAGTTCCATATTTCAGAGTTCACATACTGTGTTATATGCAGGGGTCTTACAGGTCAATTAGCTGACTATCTCACAATGGTTTCTTTAAAATGTTTCTTTATAGTTTTAGGTGGAACCATGGAAGGAACCAAGAAAGCCTATATATGGTGGTCAATTATCTTGGCCATTAACTGATTTAGTCACTTAGGGGTAACAGGAGCACAGAGTTTGAAAGCTTTCTGACAGCTAAAAACCGGGAAAAAAAATGTAAGATGTGAAATGGTGCAATTATCACTTCATAAGTGAATCAATTACATCTATGAAAGCGGTTGTATTATATTATTGTGTGAGTCAAGTACTAGTAATTGGATTTGATTATCTGAACTGAACATGTACTAGGGTAATCTTTACTGAAGTACCTAATGAAATACTAATCATTTTTCTCTTAACATTTTTGTGTTGAATAATTTTTGCTTGCATTGCTAAATTCAAGGTAGTTGGAAACCTTTTTTTGGGAGCTTTGGTTTGGGTGTTTTTGATGTTATCTGTTCATGTTGCTTTTAGTTGCCGTGTAAATTTTCTTAAAAGCAGAGTTAAGTTTTGTATGTGACATTTCAGATACTTGTTTGGGGCTTGAGTATCTTTTATCTTATCTGTTCATGTTGTTTATAATCGCCTTATCAGTGTTGTAAGAAGGAGGTTAAGTTACGTGTTTCACTGTTAAGACACTTAGTTTGGCTTTGTATTGGTAGTATTCTTGGGGTTTTCAGGTCACTTAGCTGACTGCTTAGCAATATATGGTTTCTCAAAGATGATTCATTATGGAGTTAATTGGAAGGGACTAACAATCTTGTGGTGGTTCATTGTATTGTTCGTAAGGCAATTCAGTTACTTAGGAGTGATGGGAGACGGATTTTGAATTCTTTCTGATTGACAACAGCCCAACTTTGAAAAAATTGTCACCTTAACATAGAAAATCATACTTAACACAGAAAAATTTGCACCTAGGCTTTTCATTAGCTAGACTCCTAACACCTTCTTACCCTTTAAACTGCCATTTGAGAAGTCTTAGAGACGTGAATCACAATCTACTCTAGGTTAGTAGTCACACACAATTTGTGTTTTTTGATAGTTCTTCATGAACACCTGTCTCATTACTTACTGGTATACCTCAACATCTACCGGTTGCTTGTGCTTTGGACGATTTTTTGTTAAAGTTCCATATTTTTGAGGTAACACACTTAGTTGTACGCTGGGGTTTTGCAGGTCAAATAGCTGACAATCTCGCAGTGGTTTCTTTAAAATGTTTCATATAGGGTTAGGTGGAACTGACCAAGAAAGCCTATATATGGTGGTCCACTTATTGGCCATCAGCTGATTCAGTGACTTAGGGATGACATGAGCACAGAGTTAGAATGCTTTCTGACAGATTAAAACCGAAAGAATATGTAAGATGTGAAATGGTGCAGTCCCTCTTATTTGTGTTTCGTTTTTCAGTTCCTAACTCTTAATACCTACTTACTCTCTCAACTTCCCACCCATGAAGACCTACACCAATTGCGCGCTACTCCAGGTTCACCAGTCGCACACAGTTTGTGGTATTTGATAGTCCTTCACACACACCTGTTTTATAATTAACTGCTTGATGCTCCCCCCATTTTTTTGCTAATTCGGTTGCTTGTGGTTATAGTTACGACCAAATGATACGAGTTCTTTTTGCAGTTACGAAGCTACATCTTCCAAGAAAAACAGAAGCATCACAAAAGAGCTTATTACTGGAGCAGTCACTTCTATTTTCTTGGTATGGTGTCACTATATTGTTCGCGTTTCACCTAATGCTTTTATATAAATTCGACATCCCTGAAGGAAGAAGTCCTCTAGTGATGCTTCGTTTTTCTTCCTGTTTGCAGGGTTTTGGATCTTTGCTCTTGCTTCTTGCTACTGGTGTTTATGTATGATTTTTCCAAGAGGCAGTAGAGGGGCAAGAAATTCTGGCGAACCATGAAGAAGTGTCTCAATGTTTACATGGAAAAGTAGTAGATTTTGCACAAGTAGAATCTAGTTCTGTATTACCTGATTCTGCAATAAGCAGTAATAATGGATATTATTACATCGGCAAGAACAGAACAAAATTATGTAAGGCTGGACTTATTCTTAACATTCCTAGGAATATTTTGATGAAAATTTCTAACAGTAAGCGCTTATAAATAAGACAAATGAAATGGATAGTATCGTTGTTGCCAGACTAACAAAGCATTTTAATTTTTTTCTGTTGGAATATTGTCTGTGTATTAGCTACTGGGGTGATCGTGTAATGAACCGAGGTGACTGT
>JAJJMC010031179.1:313244-327146 GCA_023531435.1 Papaver californicum | reverse complement strand
TAAAGTATGTGATTTCTCAACTGTCAAACCCATAATCGTTCAATATATGTGGTTATATCGATCGATTGTATGTGGAATAAATGCCCAATTTGTATGGAGGCTTTTTATATAAAAATCGGTTGATAGATACACCTTTATCGACCGATTATGTAATCTGAATTGCTAGGAAGCGGTGGACGTGGATGTATCGTGATGGCCGTTTGTAAATTTGGAATTCCTAAATTTACTTGAATTTGATTGTTGTTTATTGTATATTGTTTTGCAAACTTATGTCTATAACTATAGAGTCAAAACTCATATATTTTATTTTTGTTATTTTTGAAATAAAACATGTTAGGTTTGTTAGTTTATGAACGAATGAATTTGGTTGAATTTAAAACTGTTGTGTTTGGGTAAGATGCGACAAAAGAATTACAATTTGGATCAGAAATACAGGTATTATGGAAGTTCACAACCAGTCTATATGGTCATACATATCAACTGATTATTGGAAAAATGCCATAAGTTTATCAGGCTTACAGAATAGGTTGATATATATCCAATTGGTCATTGTAGGAAACCATATCGACCGATTCTAGCGGTAGCAAAATTTTGACTATTTCTGATTGTTTTAGGCTACAATTGGTTGATGTGGACATTCATATAGATCTATTTTGTTAGAGAAAAAGCCAATTTTCTAGTGATTTTTTTGTAGCCTGAAGTCGGTCGATATGGACATATATATCGACAGATTGGAACAGAGCCAACTTTCAAAAGACATTATTGTGCCAATTATTTCACTCATATTTTGAATCAAACTTACATCTTTTACTCGCTCTTACTTCATCCACTATCTAAATAAAGATGGGAAATGACATGAAAACCAGAAGAAGACATGGAGCTTGTTAAATCGTTCATTAATTCTCGTCTTCAAAGAACTTCCAGATGAAATTTTTTAAAAGAGTTAAAGAATGCTTTTATGAGCGCACCTGAAATCTTAAACATCAAAAAATTCAGAGACTTAATTAGCGTTTGAATTTGACTACATCCAAAGAAATATGCGAGAAATTCTGTAAAATTAGAAGCATCATCCCCAAGCTCCTCGTAGTGAAAAAGTAATTATTTCGACATGTTTATTTGTTTTTTGTGCCTTGAATACGGCTTGTACTCTGGTTGGGCTTGTCCCATTGACCTGGTCCATTAGTCCATTCTCTATGCAAAAACTAAAAGGCATCAAGCCTTTTAGGTTAGATATAAGGAAAATTGTTTCCTTATCATAGAGAGAGAAACTTCTGTTATTCTGGATAGAGAACTGTACGAGGCACCAAAAGGGGGCTAGGGTTTTTGAGAGAGGGGTTGATTCAATACTTTATAAACTTGTTTGATACATAGTGGAAATCATTGCATCGTCTTCACAAGTAGATGTAGATCATCTTCATCGAACCACTATAAATCCTTGTGTTATGTGTGTGCTTGATTTACTTTGATTTCATTTTTATTTCATATCTTGATTGGATTGTGCTAGCTTGTGCCATCTGTTATCCCTATCTTATAATATAGTGTTTGCATATCAGTGTCTAATTTATTTAATTTCAGGTGGAACGATATAATAGCTTACGACAAATACGAGATGAGTTGGGAAAGAATATTTATGCACGCAAGAGAATATAGCATGTTGAACAAACGCGAAGGAAAAAATTTAAAAATTCTCAAAAAAGTTTAATGTTTTGAAGTTCATTAACATTAATTAACTTCACAACTAATACAATTAATAATAATTAAAATAGATGAATAATTTTTTTTAAAATTAATTCAACTTTACCTTATTTAACTTGTTGAATAGGTCTGAAATAATTGAAGTAATCTAAACTAGCCAGAGTTTTCCCTCTTATTTTTTGCATCAAGTCTTTTTTGTTCGCATAAAATTTACATTAAACACTTTATTTCACTTTATTATTAACTTTTGCCCCCACTTTATTCCACTTTATTAGTACCCAAAAAAGTAAAAAATAAAAATAATTTAAGACTAGCTATTACAATATATACGCATCAAATTTTCGATTGGAGTCTAATGCACAACCAACAAAAAAAAAAAGCTAGCTTTAAAATAATTACTAGTTCAATTGAGCCTCACAAAAAAAAAAACAGTATACAACAATTTCTGCTAAATCCAATACAAGGTTCTTTCTTTTCATTTAGCTTTAGAATTGGATTTGAATGCTTCATTTTCTTTAGAATCGTTTGTCCGATATGGAAACCGGTCAACTATATGCCCATTAGAGAAAACAAATAGGAAGCACAGGAACGTGCACAAATCAGTAATAGCCACCATTATTGAAGGAAGGAAGGAACACAATAATGCATAAGCTATACATACGGTTGGTAGTAGGCATACATAGACGCTGAAAATCCGAAACTCGGATATGTATTGGAGATCTGAAGGGCCTTGGCAATCTTGTTTTTATTAGCTGCTCATTTCAATTAATACTGTCACCAATTAAATTTGTAGGGTTGTGTGGACGTTTATTTTGTTTTGTTGTTAGCTTGTCACATCTGGGCTCTATAAAGGGTAGCAAATACAATCTCATCACATGCATCGATGCAGAACCGAAAGGTCCCATCCCATAGACCACCACCACCACCATTTTGTCCCTTTTCTTCCTAAATACAGAATCAAGTTGAGTCTAGCCAGCAAAATCTCTGAACTGTCTCTCTTTAATTTAGCTGGTTATGTTTTATTACAATCTTCAATCTAATCTTCCTTTTCGGCACCATCTCAGTAGTCTCACCAAATTCAACAAAAGTCTCCAAAGTTTTGCTTTTCTACTGTCGATACGCGTTAGCTCAATAATTCAATTCAGGTATAATCAATCGTAATATCTTGCAGATCTCTTGACTTCGATTTATAACTTAATTGTTTTACTTAATTTTTCCACTATCAAAAGAAGGGGATGGATGGAACAGGCATGGAAGCACAGGCGGGTTTCCCCTAGATGAAACCTCCCCTAACAGCCCAAAAGAGTTTTTTTTTACTGCTCATTTTTATTCGGTCTAAGCCCAGGTACAAAACTGGTCAAGTCCACCAACATTTCCAATTCCGTCACTAATTGTCAATATAAGATTTTAAAAAACAAGAAACGTATTATCAACTATCCATCCACTTATAGAGGGACAAAAACAGAAATGTACCAGGTAAGAAAGATCAATATACAATTTTTAATGAACGAACAAGGTTCAAGCGTATAATGCCTGGTCAAGAATCCATGGAGAATAATCAATATACTCTTCTACACAAAGCTTGTCTATCCTAACCTTTTTTAAAATGGCATCAGCTAAGTTGTTGCCATCCCTTTTAACATGAGTAAATTTCCATGAACTGAAAGAAGATAAAATGGTTTTGATCTCTTGTAAGAGTTTATTATTTTTCCATCTGATATAAACACTATCAGTGGTTATAGAATTAACTACTACTTTTGCATCAGCAAAAAGATGAAATTTATCAATCTTCAAGTTTTTAATCCAGATAAGAGCTTCTAATATTGCCATGCATTCTCCAGCTTCAGAATCTATCACTCCAGCTGCATAAGTTCCTTTGAATCCTTCATTTCTAGCTGCAACAGATGAAAGCATCATTCCAGTGCCAACTTCATTAGTAAAAAGATTAAAAGAAGTATCTACAAAAAATTTACACAAGTTAGGGTCCTCATGTATACTTAAAGCATTAGAAACTTCAGTACTAGGAATTGAGTGTAGAGACATATTAAAGTTATTTAAATGAAATTTGATTCTAGAAGTTGTGCAAGAAGGGTTTAGAGATTTATCCTGGAAGATGTGTTCACATCTTTCTTTCCATATCACCCAACAACCTACCATGAGAGTATCTCTCCCGTTGTTCTGTTCAACCACACCAACATTGTTAATATTATTGAACCAAGATAAAATCACTCCAGAACTGAATTGTAGTTGCTCTTAACTTGATCAATATCAATATTGACCATCCTCCATACTGCTCTTGCATGAGTGCAGTTGATGAACAAGTAAAAAAGAGATTCATCTTCTTGTTACATATACTGCAGTGAAGATCCATTGAGCTATTGTATTGAGAAAGCCTTAGTTTAGTTAGAAAAATTCCTTTAAGACATTTCCAAATGAACAACTTAACCCTATGGGGGAGATTCATATTCCATAAAGTCTTCCAAGTATGCTTAGGAACACTACTTATAACAACTTGACTGTTAACTCTGCCTTCCATTAACTTGTTGTATGCACTCTTTACGGTAAAAACACCATCCTTTGTAGGTCTCCATCTGACAGTATCACTCTCATGAGGAGAAATGACCATGTTTTTGATTTTATTAACCACTTCAGTGGAGAAGAGGATTTTAAGTAAAGAGATATTCCAAGATGTACATGTCTTGGATTATGAAGTCATTGACAAACACATAAGAAAGGTGAGAAGGACATGTTGGTGTTGGTTTGGAATCCATACCAATTATCCAGCTATCCTGCCAGATTCTTGTTTTGCTACCATCATTTATCTCCATGCAATAATGTTCTTGAAGAATAGATAAACCAATCTCTATACCTCTCTATACCCAAGAAGTGTTATGTCTCTTGGAAGTAATGTGCAGAAACTCTTCATTCTTAAAGAACTTAAATTTAAGAATTTTAGTAACAAGATTGTCAGACTGGAAACAGATTCTCCAAGCAAGCTTTGTAAGATGAACATTGTTGAGCATTTCCAAATCTCTGATGGCTAACCCACCCAAGTCTTTAGGGATACAAGGTTCTGCCAGACAATTAGATTACCTCCTTTGTTGTTTTTATGACCCCACCAGAATTGTCTTTGTTGAGAATTCAGTTTCTTATCAACTTCCTAGGATTTTGAATGTGCTCATTTGATACATAGGAACAACATTAAGAACATCTTTCACCATAGTGGTTCTGCCTGCCTGACACAAATTGTTCCCTTGCCAATTAAAAAGTCTTCTCTCAAAAGGCTGTATTAACCTCCTCAAAAGAATTTATTTTGGATCTACCAATTAGCAATGGTGAGCCTAGTTAGTAGCTTTGCTTTTGTTGCAGTAGTTGACTTGCTTTGCAATAAAGATGTAGATTTTTTAAATATTTCTCCTTCTTATCCATATATCTAACACCCAGAATACTTCTAAGAGTATCACACACGTCAGGATCCATATTGTTGCTAAACAAAATGGAAGATTTGTCAAAGTTAATGACTTGACCAGATTGTGAACTAAAATCCTGCATAACTTGCATAAGATTATTCACACTGGTTAAATTATCTTGAGTGACGATAAGACAATCATCTGAAAAAAGAAAATGATTAATAGGAGGAGCACCTCTAGCATCCTTGATACCTTTAATTTCTTTTGCATGATGAACATCAATGAGAGTTCTAGAGAGCCATTCCATAGCAAGAATAAAAAGATATGGTGAAGATGATCACCTTTCCTGGCTTGAAATCTGCACATGGAGAACCATTAAGAATGACAGATAGAGAAGTAGTGCTAATGCACTGTTGAATTAAATGAATCCACTCATCAGAAAACCCAAAGCTTGTTAGAACTTTAAGATGAAAACTCCACTCTAATTTATCAAAAGCCTTAGACATGTCCACTTTAAGAGAAAGCCATCCACTCTCACCTTTTTTTTCCTCGTAGAGTGAATAAGTTCATGAGAAATGATAGTGTTATCATTAATCAATCGGCCAGAGACATAAGCTGCTTGATAGGGAGAAACAATCTTGGAGATAAGAGGTTTTATTCTGCAAACAATAATCTTATAAAGAATTTTATAAGAAGTATTACAAATTTTAATGGGTCTAAACTCAGATGGAGTTGTTTGCTTCTTGGTATTAGGCATGAGTGAGATATAAGTTTTATTTAAAGATTAAAAAATGAAACCAGAAGAGAAAAAAATTCTGACCATGGCACATACCTCAGGGACAACGATGTTCCATTGAGATTTATAGAAACCTCATTAAAATCCTTCTGGACCTAGTGCTGACCAATTCTCCATCCCTTTTAAAGTGCTAAAATTTCTTCATATGTTGGACGAACAAGAAGCAATCTATTCTCTTCTTCAGTGATGATGGTAGGTATAATGTTATGATGCTCTTGAATAGCTGGTGAAGTGGAAGTACTTATATCTTTCAAGTGATTAGTTAACAACTCAGATAAGTTTTCTCTAGTGTGCAACCAATTACCATCTTTGCCTCTTAAGGAATCAATATTGTTTCTTTCTCTCTTTATTTTTGTTAAGGTATGAAAGTACTTAGTATTATTGTCCATGTCTTTAAAGAAATTGTCTCTAGATTTTTGCTTATGGAAATCATGTTGAAATTGATGCCATTTTTTCAGTTCTTCATCGATGTCAAAGGATTTTGAAGTATTCTCTACAGAATGATGAAGAGCTTGTATGCTAGATAATTGATTTTGAAGCATATCAACTTTTTGGTGAATATCACCAAAATGAGTTTTGTTCCATTTTGAGAGGGCAATTCTTGTGAACTGCAATTTCTTAGTGAACTTAAAAGCCGCTGAACCATGAACTTCTCTAGCCCATGCCTTTTCTATTTCAACTGCACAAGTTTTATCATGAAGTCAGGTTAGAAAAAATTTAAATGGCTTCAACAGCTTAGGTGGATTGTAGTCAGAGACCAACATGATAGGGCAATGATCACTTCCACTTTGAGATAAATGTTAAGAATCAGGAAAGTGAGTATTCCATTCAACATTTCCAAGAGCCATATCAATTTTGGTTCTTTTCTTCCTAGTACCTAGGTTGTTGCTTGTCCAAGTATGCTCCCTACCAATAAAACCAATGTCTTCTAGCCCTGCTGTTTGAAGAATGTAATTGACCCATCCATCACTTGAAGAAGAAGTAGAAGTTTACAAGAAATAAGATGTGTATTGAGATCCCCCAGAAGAATCCATGGTTGATGCAAATTCCAACCCATCTATTCTATAAAACTTCATTGCTCTTTGTTTTTTGTAGGACTACAGTAACCATACATACAGGAAAGAATCCATTCAGGTTGACTTGGATCATCTTGAATTAGAACATGTATCATATTATCTTCACACCCTAGAATTTCATAGCTAAAACCATTTTTCCACATGAGCACTATACCTCCAGAAAGGCCTACTGGTTGTAAGTATCTAATATTAGGAAAGCTAAAAGGAGTTAACAGAGGCCTAAGTTTTGTATCATCAAGTTTTGTTTCACATAAGAAAATACTATCAGGACTTTGGGTTCTAATTAGGTCTTTAAGATGATCTCTAGTGTTATTGTTCTTAAAACCTTGAACATTCAAAGATAAAACTTTTATTGTAAAATTACTAGTGAGGATTAGAAGATGATATAAAGTCAAGCTAAGTAAAATAGTTTTACTAACTTTATTAAGATTGTTTTTGGTATTATGAATGAGAACTAAAAATAAATAAAATCAAGTTCAAAAACCAATATTAAATAAATGCAGAAATATAAGAAAATATGAATTTATAGGAGCTAAGTTGATGAAAGATACCTGATTCTCCCCCTTTGGTTGTTTGGATTGCTTATCCCCAGTTATGAACCTGTGAGTAGTATATGTTAATTGTTGTAGGAAGGCCATTATAAGTATTGATAGGAACATTTTGAAGATTATTAGTAGAAGGAGTTTCCTCAATTCGAAGTTTTTTTCCAATTCTAGCATTATTTCCACTATCCTGGGAAGTATTACCGAAGATGAAATCCATGTTGACAGCTATACTATCTTTAGAAGGAATGAAAGTTGAAGATTTTTCCTAGCTTCTTAGGATTTTCTTGGAAATTGGATTGACATTAGTTATTTTCTGAGCTTTGATACTTTTATTGGTTTTCAATTTGCCAAAGTAATATGTTTTTTATGAGCATTACCAAGATACTCAGCTGCATCCTTAGAAGCTTCCTTGGATTGTTGAATAATGAAACATTCTGGACAAATCTTTTTTGGTTGCTTTTCATAAAAGTACTTAATCCATCTAGTGACTATTGAATCATCAAGTCATTCACAACAACAACCAGACTAACACAGAAGCAATTATGTTTTCTTAACTGTCTTCAGTGCACACATGTGTCTCACACATGTTCTAGTTAGTTTCCGTTATTTTCTCACACATGTGAGTTTCACATGAACAGGTTTGTACTCTTACACTTCACACGACCTGTATGCACATGTGCTGATTAGTTTTCTGTTAATCACACCTATATAAACTGACTTAAGCTCAGATCATTATCAATAAGAAAGATTGATTGTTTAGTTAGTTCATGTGAGAATTCTCTCACAAAAAACTCCATTGTTATCATGGTATTAGCAGCCAAGAGTTCATGATTAAACTCCTTAGATTATGGTAAAAAGAAATTCTGCTCATTCTTCTTCTTCAACAAGGATTGTCTTTCTTTTTTGTTGCTTTCATCTTTTTAATTCAGATCTGTTTCATGATTGAAACTTTTCCTTCAAATTCAACAATGGAGAATCCCACATCAAATCTTCTTTCTAATGTTCCTTTAAATCAACTCACCAAATTTGTTCATCTTAAACTCAAGGAGGACAACTACATTACCTGGCGTAATCTAATGAATCCTGTCATTCAGAAATTCAAACTCAAGAAATTTCTAGATGGAACCTATGAATGTCCTCTATAGTTCACTAATCCAAGAAATCAACTCAGCGGAATTGAGAATCCTCTCTATACTGACTGGTTAGATGAGGATTCAACTATAACAATGTGGATTAACTCTACAATTTCTGATTCACTAAAAGCTTACTTTTCCAGATCCACTTCTTTTGCTGCTCTATGGAAAAGCATTGAGGATAGATTTGGAAGAGCTTCATCAACTTATTCCATTCAATTATGCACCAAACTCTTATCTATTACTCAAGGTAATAAATCAATAACATCTTTAATAAATGAAATAAAACTGTTGTCTGATCAGTTAGCTGCTGCTGGAAAAGTTATCTCTGACAAAAAGCTGGTAGTAATAACTCTAAAAGCTCTAAATGAAGAATACATTCCCTTTGCAACATCCATGAGGCATAGGAATCCTCCTGTGATATGCATTGAGCTACACAACAACCTGCAAAGTGAAGAATCTGTCATTCTTGACAGATCAAAACAACTTAAGGATGAATACAATCCTAAAGCCTTTCTGACAAACTCTAGTAGAGGTTCATTCTGAAATTCTTACTCAAATTCAAGAGGTTCATTCAGAAACTCAAGTAGAGTTTCTTATAATGGTCATAGATTTCCTAATCCATCCATTTTTTAAAGAAACACGTCTAGCAGAAGTAACCTCTCTGGTGAAAAACCTATATGTCAGATCTGTAATACTCCTATACACATTGCTACCACCTGCACTTATAGACTGAATTTTTCCTACCAAGGGAGGTTACCTCCATCCAATCTAAGTGCAATGTTGGTAGCTGCTGACATTTTTGATGATGAGGAATGGATTGCAGACAGTGGTGCCATACATCACATTGCTTCTGACACTAAGGCTTTGCAAGAATCTACACCTTATGATGGGTCAGAGATAATTCATGCTGCTAATGGTGAAGGTATGCCTATTACTCACAGGGGAAACTCAATTAAACTTGTGCATGATAAATCTTTTGCTCTTAATGATATTCTTATAGTACCCAATTCATCTCACAACTTATTATCCATCCACAAGTTCACTTTTGACAATAATTGCTCATTAACTCTTGATTCTGTTGGTTTCTCTGTGAAGGATCAGATCTTTGGGAGCATTCTTTTCCAAGGTCCACATAGACATGGACTCTATCCCATTTCTTTCAGCCATGCACCTCTTGCTCTTGCCTCCACCATTGGTGACAATGTTCTTCTTCATAGAAGATTTGGCCATCCTTCTTTTCAAACTATGCAAAAGCTTTGTTCATTGTTGCATCTATCTAGTACAATAAATAAGCCTTTCTTTTGTAATGATTGCAAACTATGCAGAAGTCAGAAGTTACCTTTTCAATTGTCCACCTCTGTTGCTCAACAACCTCTGGAGTTGTTGCACATGGACCTTTGGGGTCCTTGTCATGTTGCATCTGTTTCTGGTAGTTTGTATTATGCCAACATTGTTGATGAATATACAAAGTATTATTGGATTCTTCCTTTGTCTACCAAAGCTGAGTTTAAAACTGCATTTGTATCCTTTGTTAATAGAATTGAGAATCTCCTGTCAACTCCTGTTATCACAATTAGAACAAACAATGGTGGTGATTTTCTGAACTCCTACCTTAGAGAATTCTGTGCTACTAAAGGCATATCACATGAGATGTGTTGTCCTCATACTCCAGAATAAAATAGAGTTGCTGAGGTCAAACACAAGCACTTGTTGGGAGTGACCAGAACTCTCTTATCTCAGTCTAGTTTACCAAATTCTTTTTGGGTTGAGGCACTTCAAACTGCAAATTTTGTTATAAACAGACTTCCAACAAGACCAATTCAATTCTTGTCTCCATATGAAAAGTTGTTTCCTAAATCTCCTGATTATGCATTTTTAAAGGTTTTTGGATGTGCTTGTTTTCCTTGGTTGAAGCCTTACACCACAAATAAACTTGAACATAGAAGTAAGCATTGTGTCTTCATTGGTTACAGTCTCCAACATAAGGGATCTAGGTGTTTAGACCCAACTTCTGACACCATTTTCAAATCAAGACATGTTTCATTTGATGAGAATTCTTTTCCTTATCCCATGTTGATTTCTACCTCTGCTCCTGAGTCTACCACAGATCTCATTTCATCCACTTTTATTTCACATTCACCACCTGCCATTGTTCCAGAAACTGTTGCCTCTCATTTATCTGCACCTCATCCTCCTGTTCCTAAGAATGCTCATAAAATGCTCACTAGAGGAAAATGTGGGATTAGAACACCTAAGGCTTATCTCTCATCTAGATGTCCTCTGGATGTGGCTCTTCTTGGCAAGGTCACTACTGTTCCCACATGTATTAGTGCTGCTAACAAGGAGGAAGTATGGAGAGTTGCTTCTGCTGCTGAGTACAAAGCATTCATGGATACTGGCACATGGTCTCTGGTTGACTCCTCTGGGATTACTAATATTGTTGGGTGCAAATGGATGTTCAGGATTAAGTACAATCCTGATGGGACTGTTGACAGACACAAAGCAAGGTTAGTGGCCAAGGGCTTTCATCAGCTGCAAGGATTAGATTATGAGGAAACATTTAGTCCAGTTGCTAAGCCAACAACTATTAGAGTCATTCTGGCATTGGCTGTTCAGTTTGACTGGAAGATTCATCAGCTAGATGTTAGCAATGCTTTTCTACATGGAGATCTGCAGGAGCTTGTATACATGGCTCAACCTCCAAGTTTTATTGATCCTTCTTTGCCTAATCACGTATGTCTTCTGCACAAGGAAATCTATGGCCTAAAGCAAGCTCCAAGAGCTTGATATGAGAAGTTAAGTGCTAGCCTACTTCTTCTTGATTTTGTTCACTCCAAGGAAGATACTTCTCTTTTTATTTGCAAGAAGGATTCTCACCTGACCATTGCTTTGGTTTATGTTGATGACATTATCTTGACTGGTAGCTCATCCACTCACCTGGTCTCAATTATTACTCAGCTACAATCCTCATTTCCTATAAAGGATTTGGGAAATCTGCATTATTTTTTGGGTCTGGAGGTTAAAAGAACTGCTACTTCTCTATTTCTTAGTCAGGAGAAATATTCTGTGGATCTTTTACTTAAGCACCAGATGGAAGGTGATAAGCCTTGTCAGACTCCAATTGCAGCTTCCACCTCTCTCAACAAGGATTCTGGAGATCTTCTGGCCAATCCTACTACTTACAGATCTTTAGTGGGTGCATTGCAGTATATGACATGGACCAGGCCATACATATCCTTTGTTGTTAATCTGGTGTGCCAGTACATGCATAATCTGAGAACTTCTCATCTTGAAGCATCCAAGAGAACACTTAGATATATCAAGGGAACTATTTCTCATGGCTTGTTTTTTTCAAAATATCTACTTCTTTACTTGGGTATGCAGATGCAGATTGGGCTGATGATGTTGATGATAAGAGGTCTACTGGTGGATATTGTGTTTACTTAGGGTCCAATCTCATCTCTTGGTCATCAAAGAAGCAAACTACTGTGGCCAGATCAAGCACAGAGGCAGAGTACAGGACATTGGCACACACTGCTGCTGAAATGGTTTGGATTTGTTATCTATTACATGATCTTCATTTTTCTGTTACAGGCATTCCTGTGATTGGGTGTGACAAAATAATCTCTATTAATCTAGCCTCCAATCCCCTGCTTCATTCCAGGATGAAGCATGTGCACTTGGACTACCATTTTTTTAGGGAATTGGTTCACAACAGGAATCTGGATGTTTTCTATGTCCATACACTGGACCAACTTGCTGATGTCTTCACCAAAGGTCTTCATGGACCCAGGTTTTTTTCCTAAGAGGCAAGCTCAAAGTGGTCTCACCTACCTTGTGCTTGAAGGGGGTATTGAATCATCAAGTCATTTACAGCAACAACCAGGATAACACAGAAACAATTTTGTTTTCTTAACTGTCTTCAGTGCACACATGTGTCTCACACATGTTCTAGTTAGTTTCCGTTATTTTCTCACACATGTGAGTTGCACATGAACAGGTCTGTACTCTTACACTTCACACGGCCTGTATGCACATGTGCTGATTAGTTTTCTGTTAATCACACCTATATAAACTGACTTAAGCTCAGTTCATTATCAATAAGAAAGATTGATTGTCTCGTTAGTTCATGTGAGAATTCTCTCACAGAAAACTCCATTGTTATCAGTGACTCCGGCATTGGTAAGGGATTGAACACCTCTTCTTAAGGGATCTGACAAATCAATCTGCACACAAACTTTAACACGATCTCTAGCAACCGGAATAGCATCAGCAGGTTCTATAGCAATGACTTCACCCATTATTTATCCTATCTTCTTAACAAATTCAGGATTCATGTATTCAGGTAATAACCCTTTTAATTGTATCCAAAAACATTGAAAGCCCCAGTCTGTAACTGTATAAATCTTTTCTTGTACGTATTCCTGAAGAAGAAAAAGGTTACCATTCACACTCCAAGGTCTCGATTCCCAAACAAGATCAAGCAACTCTCTTTTACTGAACTTGAAAACCATAATATTTGGATCAGTTTCAATAACCTTGACATCTTCAGAAGTTATAAAAAGCCAAGTGAAAGAGATATTATTTTCAACCATTTTGTGATTCATTTTTCCTTCAATAATTATCTTCCCTATCAAGCTAGCTTCCCAATCAGTATTCTCATCAACTTAATTATCATTATCATTATCACTTTGATAGATTACAACTTCAGAGGTGTCTCATAATTCTAGAGTGGCTTTCTTGAATTTGTTGACAAGCTCAGAAACTGGATTTGTGTTTTCAGATTCCATGGTAAGAGTAAGTTGTGATTATGAAGAGAATTAGTATTAGAACTAAAACAATGTCTAGGTGGAGAAGAAAGAAAATAAGAGTTATCGGAAATTATTGAATTATGATTAATGAGAAAGATACTATGAAACCAAAAACGCGGAAAGAATATTTGGTTCAGTTGACCCATTTTGATAGCTGGCTGATTGGGGAAGGAGGGAAATTAGGAATAAACAACAATCAAATTCAAGTAAATTTAGGAATTCCAAATTTACAAACGGCCATCACGATACATCCACGTCCACCGCTTCCTAGCAATTCAGATTACATAATCGGTCGATAAAGGTGTATCTATCAACCGATTTTTATATAAAAAGCCTCCATAGAAATTGGGCATTTATTCCACATACAATCGATCGATCTAACCACCTATATTGAACGATTATGGGTTTGACAGTTGAGAAATCACATACTTTA
>JAJJMC010031179.1:275491-308244 GCA_023531435.1 Papaver californicum | reverse complement strand
ACAGTCACCTCGGTTCATTACACGATCACCCCAGTAGCTAATACACAAGTCAAAGGAACTACAAGTCAAAGGGGTAGTTTATAATCTACTTTAACGAAACTCGGTTTTCCCTGTCTGGTTTAGACTCATTGACGATTTCAAGATTCTCGAGCATTTGGTTCTTCCCATCTCGTCGAGTCTCTGGAACTAGGGTTCCATTACAAACAGGACCACGTATGATTCCTGCATTAATTGCGGGTGGTGACATCACTTCCCCCACTTCGATTGTTGGGTGGTTTGCTCGTACATTGCCTTTATCTCTTTTTTCGCCTCCCCATAGTCCGCGTCAAGATGTTTGTGCAACAACTGATTTTATCAAAACACCTATGTTGATGGTGATTATGACGATGTTATTTGCAATCTTACTCTCTTGATGAAACAAAGTTGGGGGTGGGAAGTGGGGTACCTTTAAAAAATCCTCAGATGCTGAAGCTAGTGAGAGTTTTTCACAGGAGATTGTGTAGAAAAGATTGCTTACCTTTTAGGGTTTCTTGTATTTATGTGCATGCTTTTATCTTGAGGATCAATCCTAATTTCGGAATAGATCATGATTTGCGGTGATTTATCCTACAAGTTATCTGGAATATTCTAGAATCTTCACCTGTAAGCTTTGGCCAGCAAATATTTCAAAAACTCACAAACTTTATTCTAGACAAAGAAAAAAGATGCGAACAACTAAGCTCAAAAAAAAATGTAAATGGCCAAGCCCAAAAAAATGGGTGAAAACATCAGAAGGCAAAGAAATATTGAGCGAAAATACCATAGGTATGATTGTCCGCATATGTTGGCTAAATGGGAAGGGCAAGTGAGAGATGTCCTTTCCACTTATCATTTTCATTAATTTTTATTTTTTTTCTCTCTTTTTCATGTAAAGTTTTTGCCCACCTTCTTTTCAGTTTTGTTTTCTTTGGCCAATAGATTGCCCTCTCGCGTGGAGTTGGGTCTGAGGCAGTGCAACCGCACGGAGCCCGGTTTCGAGGGCCTTTTAATGTCTAATAATATGCTCCCTAAACCTTACCCATAATAATCTGATTAACATACACCCCACCTCTTATCCAAAGCCCAGCCCAAATCTCACTCTTCTCGTGTATTTTCTTTATTTCTCTACACAGAAATGGAACGTGTTTTAACTTAGATTCGATCCCATGAACTTTAAGGATTAGGTATAATCTCCATACAGCTGAACCATTTGCCATCGGATTGGACTCTCACTTTGCAAAAATTACTATATCCCCGACGTCAGCAAATTATTTGGATTTTTTTTTACCTTAAAAAAGCCTTTGCATTTTGAGGACGATCCAAAGAAAATTTAGGGTGACTAATAGAACACAATAAGGATATTAAGAAATAATATCAGCATACCCTTTATCCATATATTTGGTTTAATATCTAATTTGTACTTGTTTAATTAGTGTTAATATTGATAAATTAGTTAGTTAATTTGTGTTATAGTTAGTGCTAGAAAATTATTTGAGTTATAGTTTTAGAAAAGAAATAGAGAGTGTGTTAGAGAAGAAGAAGAAGAAGTTTGGAAAAACTAGGTTTTACCTAAAATCAATAACTAAAATGGATGAGTATGAGGAAGAAGGTAAGAAACATTATGAAGAACATAATATTAAAGTTTTAATGACGTTTAGAGATGACGATTTGGGATATTTGTTGGATGATCCAAATTTTGGTGTGGAAGAAACCCTATACGACGATTTAACGGAGAAAACGATGAATCTTATCAAAATAAAGATAATAATGCATCAAACAATCAGGTATTGTGTTAAGAAGCTCAAAAACCCACTTTTGTATGCGTTTGTATGTGATCGTTAACAAAAAAAAAATTAATTTTGCATGCATTTAATGTCATGGACGTCCCAGAATCGGTAGATAATGGATTACCATATTTATCGATTTTACTGGACTGAACCAAAATAGGGTATAATCGGTAGTCTTGTGAAGAATGATTGCTACCGATTAATAAAAATCCCCAAATCGAATTTTGTTTTCATAATCGTTAGTTTGGGAACACTTATTTTCTACCGATTATAGTTGTCGCCCCAAAAATGAATGTCTCCAAACTTACAAAATTTCTAACTCTTCATCTTTTACAATCGGTAGTGGATGAATATTTTTATATATCGATTTAGACTTGGTAGTTTGTAAAATGACATATCTACCAATTGTGATTGTATCCAGAATTGAATTAAACTTTAAAATTTTAAACTTTGTAATCAGTAGTTTAAAAATCAAATTTATCTATCGATTCCATTGTAATCGGTTGTTGTTTAACAAATTGAACCTCCGATTATACTTGTTTTTCTGTACAGAAACTTGTCATGATTTCTTTCTATAGTCGGTAGTACGGGAACATTATTAACTACCGATTGTGGTTAATCGGTAGTACTGTTAGACATGTTTTTATGTTTAATTTATCCTTAATTATCTATATTGTTAGTGCTCAATTTGGTATTTATTCTATTATTTTATGTGTTTGTACGTATTTCTGCAAAATAAACATTTGCGAAAAAATTGGTTCAAAAAGTGATAAAAACACCAGAGAAAAATCAGTAAATACACCCAGGCAAGTTGATAAAGGCACTTGCAGCTTGGATAGGGGAACCCCTTCCTATTTGGTTCAAAAAAGAGAAAATGACAGGAAAAGAACTTTCAAGCACGTGAAAGTTCCGTGGAGGTTGAAATCGATTTTGCGAGGATTTTAAAGAGTTTAAACCTTATCAACATGAAACAATAATCATTAGAGGATGAAACACGTAAATTACAAGAGTTTAAAGCCGAAAACAAGCTGGAAAATTCATGTTTTTGTCAGAAAAGAGTTTCCTTCCCTGACTCGGATTTACATGAATTTGAGTTTGTTTTGGTTTGGTTTTTGGGTCCTTATCGATTAAGGATGAGTTATTAGGGTTTGTGGAACCTATAAATAGCAAAGAGGAGGAAAAAAATTCAGAGGGGGAGGCTCGGAAAAAAACAGGAGAAAAAAAAAGTAAGTTTTGCTGCTAGTGAAGAACAGGGATACGACGATTCCTTCAACCCATCTGCAACGGATATCTTCGTCTTTGCAACGTTTATCCTCAGTTGTAATGGTTTTTTCAACCCATCAGCAACATTTATCTTAGATTTCCAATACTTATCTTCAAGCTCCACTATAACAGTTAATCTATAACGCCTATAACGTTGCAGATTTCATGTTTTATTAGTTTTAGCTTCTTTTCTTCTTTTCAAGCACTTTTGAGCCACGTACCAATCTTTTGAGAGTGTTTTGAGCATGATGAGATAAACTCCACCACTGGGATAATGAAGGAAGCCATATTTCATGATCGAATGGTAACTATTTTTGATTCATAATGACTTTTGAATTGATTTTTAACTGATTTATGATTTTTCTTAATTAGTTGTGATTTTTTTTTATGGTGTGTGCTGGGACATAAGAGCTTTTGATGCTCCATGTTTGTGATTTACAATTAATATTTTAGAAATCTACTTTTGTCAAAGAAACAAAGTCAATAAAAGAACTATAATTGTTAAAGAATCATTGTAGAAATCATTCAGAAGTGATTTTGGTGGAATCCTGAGTTCCAGTTCTTCCCAATACTATTAAATTTTTTTACTTATTTTCTAGTTTAAATTAAAATTAGGTCTAAAAAGAATCTTCACAAGTCTCAGCGAACGAACTATTTTACCACTTTTCTAAAACGAACAAGTACGTGGACACAATTAACTACCGATTGTCATTAATCGGTAGTACGTGAACATAATTATCTACCGATTGTTGATGTCTAACTCATTGTTATATTATGTAGATTGTTGAATCAGTTAATCATGTTTCATATGAGGGCCTTGATACTTCCCTAGACTATGCAAATGACTTGGTATGCTACCTACCCACTATTGTCTTGTTCTTAGAATGTATGTTACATGGTTAGGCTTATGATATTTGTTTTCTTATATGTGCATTAATACATTTGGAAATAAGGCGGAGGAAAAGGAATCGCTTATCAACAATGCAAAAGAGAAGATGTGCGTTGTAGTTCAGAACAGTTGCATGAGGGTTGATCGATTTGAAATAATTTGTGAAATAGGTGGCGAGCGAAAGAGCCATGTGGGAAAGGATCGTAAGTATGTAAAGAAGACAAAAAAGAAATACGAAGGTAATTCAAATAAGATTGGATGTCCATTTAAGATTATCTTCAGTAAGCCTGACGATAAGGAAGGTAAAGTATGAAAAATATTTAGAGTTGTTAATGGTCGTCACAACCACGAAGATCCGGAAAGTCTTGTTGAGAACGTAATGGTTGCCAAGTTAAAACCAAAGGAAATTGAGACGGTGAAGTCTATGAGGCATGTAATGAAACCAAGTGCAATCCTATCTAAGATAAAGGCGGACGAACCCAACAACTTGTCTTTATTGTCTACAACTAAGTCTGCGCTAGTGATGTGCTTTAGAATAGTGGTAAGTAGAGTGTTCGATTCTCGAACTTGTGAAGGTAATGATTTTAGAAAATAATGGATTAAATCTAAACTAATAAAAATCAGGAAAATAAACTAGAGATGATTTTAAGAAAATATGGAGAAAACTAGGAATCAAGATTCAGTTATTTCTAACAATTTATGTGATTAATCATGCAATTCTGTTAAATAAATTAAGCTCAAATATTGCCAAAATAGGTTTTTATGCAAACAAGTAGAGGTAAATCACAAGAATGGGACATCAGAGGTTGTCAACCTAGCATGACCCATCAAACAAAAACACCACTACTGAATGAAAACCGTTTTTCTAATTCGAAACTATGCAATTTTAACAAGTAAAGAATTGTAAATAATTAATTAAAAATAGACTTACCACATAAAATTGAGAGAAAAACCTCCTCCATCATCCCAGTAAATATACTTAGCTCATGGTGAAGAAAACTTGCTCAAAAGATCTTTTCATTGCTCAAAAAGTTGATTACAAGGTTAAATAATGGTGTAACAGCTGAACAGATACGTGTATAAATGTCACAGAACAGGGTTCAGCTGTTACAAATAGCTTAAAGCAACAAGAGTG
Source organism: Papaver californicum (assembly GCA_023531435.1). Taxonomy (NCBI): domain Eukaryota; kingdom Viridiplantae; phylum Streptophyta; class Magnoliopsida; order Ranunculales; family Papaveraceae; genus Papaver; species Papaver californicum. The sequence goes on along the minus strand of JAJJMC010031179.1, from coordinate 303,152 downwards.
TTTAAAAACTAAGGCAACAGGAGCAAGATGTAACACTGAATATGCAACAGATACAGAAGTTGCAGAGTCGTCTTCTTCGGTGATGGTGGATGAAGAACAGTGATCGGCCGGTGCAGCAGCAGTGACCGGCGGTGATCGGAAGTGGCCGGAAATTGACGGAATTGATCTCTAGGGCTGCGTCATAATTTTTCTTGGTTTCTCTTGGTTTATATAGGTTGTAGAAACCCTAGAGAGAGTTCTAAACCTAATAGAACTCTCTCAAACCACTCAGAAATCCCAATCCTAATTGAAACATGATTCCGGCCACATACATGATTTCCGAGCTGATTTTACGGGATTTTTCTGTTGTTTCTCGATTGTTCTGACTTCTATGGGATATCTTCTAGCGTGTGGAACAATCTGGAAGCAAAACAATTCGCAAATCACTTGAACAGCGTACACAGTTGAATCTCCGACGATTCCCGCTGAGTTGGATCGGCGACTCGGCTGAGTTGACTCGCTGGCTCGACTCGCCTGGTTGACTCGGCCGATCCTAGGGTGTCCTGATGTGATTTTATATAGTGGTAAAAAGAGGTTCGATTCTCGAACTTGTGAAGGTAATGATTTTAGAAAATATTAGACTTAACCTAAACTAATAAAAATCAGGAAAATACACTAGAGATGATTTTTAGAAAATATGGCGAAAACTAGGAATCAAGATTCAGTTATTTCTAACAATCTATGTGATTAATCATGTAATTCTTTTTAACAATTTAATTCAAGTTTGCCAAAAATATGTTTCCTAAAAGAATAATTGTAAATCCTAAGCATGAGACATCAAGAGTAATTAACTAAGCATGCCCCATCAAAAGAGAACACAACTATTTAATAAAAACCATTTTTTTCTAATTTAAATCCATGCAAATAATAATAAAAGAATTATAAATAATTATTAGAAAATAATTAAATCACATAAAATTGAGAAAAATACCTTATCCATCATCCCAGTAAATAAACTTACCCCATGGTGAAGAAAACTTGCTCAAAAGTTGATTTCATTGCTCAAAATATTGGTTACAAGGTTAAAGAATAGCGCAACAGCTGAACAGATACGTATATAAGTGTCACAGAACAGGGTTCAGCTGTTACAGAGAGCTTTAAGCAACAGAAACGTTCAAAACTTAACGCAACAGGAGCAGAGCTGTAACAGTGGAACAGCAACACTTATAAGTGTGGCTGAGTCGTCTTCTTCAGCGATGGTGGGTGAAGAACAGTGCCGGCGATGCACCAGCAGGTCACCGGCGGCGCCGGAACTTCACCGGATTTTCTCTGAATCGCTCTCTAGGCTTCTGTACCTGATTTTCTTGGCTTCACTTCGTATTTATAGACTTCACAAACCCTAGAGAGAGTTCTAAACCTAATAGAACTCTCTCGAATCACTCCAATTCTTCAATTCCAATCCAAACAGGAACCGAGTCCTGATTCCGGCCAGAATTGGGTTTACAGGGCTGATTTCACGGGATTTTCACTGTATTTTGATTTCTTCCAACTCTAATTGCAATGGGTCATCTTCAATTGCCGAAAACAACCCAAAAATCGCAATCAATCCTTTTCCCGTTGAAACAGGAACTCCCGATGAGTTGGATCGGCCAATCCTGGGTTAACTCGCTGGCTCGCTGGGTTGACTCGCTGGCTCGCTGGGTTGACCCGATCCAGCTCAGCCCGATCCAAGGGTGCCCCAATCCAAAGTGTGGGTGCCTTGATCCATTTTCCCGGGTGCCTCTAACACTTTTTGAGCCAATTTTTCCACAAATCTTTATTCTTCTAATGTACCTACAAAAGCATAAAAACACGTAATAGACACAAAATCGAATACTAACTCACTAGAAATTAAGGTGCAATTTAGACACTAAAATGTGTCTATCATGTCCCTTATCCATTCTTGGGGTGCCAATAACACTTGTCCTTGGGTGCCTTTATCACTTTTTGAGCCAATTTTTTCTACAAATCTTTATTCTTCTAATGTACCTACAAAAGCATAAAAACACGTAATATTTGCAAAATCGAATACTAACTTAATAGAAACTAAGGTGCAATTTAGACACTAAAATGTGTCTATCAAATACCCTCAAACTTACTATTTTGCTAGTCCTCGAGCAAACTACTCCAAAAAATAAAGTAAAAATCCTAACTCACTTTCGCAGGAATCGCGACTACATTTAGCATATGCAGCAAGCCGTTAAACCCCTAGGTGTCCCTAGTGGACGAGTTTTGTCTCGTGAGGGTTTACAAGAGGTATACCCACAAAACCTGGATCTAGATCTTAGCAACACGTGAACGATTAAGGGTAAACACTAAACAAGCTAGTTAGTTGGCTACTCAGATATTCGGCTATAGGGACCATTACCCTTTATGGATCCAATCACTGTACACGAGTGTTAACTCAAGCATGCTAGAATTCATATCTAAGACAACAGAGTTCTACTTAGACAGTTATCTACCACCCATCACATGAAAAGACTTAGAAGATGAAAGTAGACTGTAGAAGATCGCAAATGTTGACCAAGGCGAACGATGTGTCCCATATCTGTCTGAAGGTCAGTACCGAGATGAAACCTAGTGTGTTGAGATACTCCCCATTTATTTTCAACGGTTACTACTAACTAAAATATTTACAAGTTCCCATGGATCCTGCATTCCACGCTTGCTTAGGCGACGGAGACAGGGAGAACTTTAAAATACCAAATACTATTTTTTCTCAATTTTTTCTAACTTTTTTCGATTTTTTTTTTCTTTTTTTTTCTTTTTTCGATATTGTTTTTTTTTTTTTTCTTCTGACACCTAATACATGTGTGTTCCCATGGATCCTGCATTCCACGCTTGCTTAGGCGACAGAGACAGGGGGACCACACACATAACTCTAAAACAATAAAGTATTATTCATGTGGGGCATGATCTCAACACACTAAATGTCATTCCAATGCTAATTAACATGTCGATGCTAGGACCCACCAATACTCTCAGAGAAACACGAAATTGCAAATAATAAAAAAGAACGTGATGTGGTGGTGACAACTATCATGTTATTTCTAACACCTGAACTCTGTCTCCTTTATGAATAGACCATCAAGCTGGGCACACCAATCCTTATAGCAAAATGGCTAAGTTTCCATCTACCTAGAGTGGTTAGTGTCACCCTGAATTGTTCACATGCTTCTAAATTCCAAATCTTATTAATCCTAAAAAGTCTCCCAATACCCCCAAACTGAAATTAAACAGTGTCCTCAATGTTTCTAAACACTGCACGAAAAGGAATTAGGGAAAGATATTACCGTGTCGCATGAGCATAAGTTACCTCCTTAAATCATATAGCAATAATCGGAACAACTGTGGATCATCTGAATCAAATAGTGTTATCCACAATAGAAGGAAACAGCAGAAAGCTACGAAGATATACAATCTGAACACACTTTGATCCCTATTTAGGTAAACCACATCGACCAGAGGATTGGTTTTTGGCAACTGAACTTCTTCCTGAACAGGAGGATCAGTGGATCTAGCTCGAAGATGATCTTGTACAATGGCAGACGTGCATATGTCAGATCCCAAGCTAGGGACCTTCCTAAGAGTTAATGGTATAGCACATGGAGAATGATAGTCACCCCCAAACTTAGAGTTTTCAGTGTCTCTAGATAGACTAATAACAATTTCCCTCATTTCCGGATCGTCAGATTCTCGAAAATAGTCAATTGCTTTTTCTTTACAATCTGGTGGTGCAGAACCTAACAAAGTGCTCACTTCATTAATAACACTGTCATTATCGCCATCAATTCTATAGTTGGCTTGGTATTTCTCTAATGGATCTTGTAATGGGTCGAGCCTACGCTGCATCTCCCTAGACGGTTTGGATTCCTCCTCTGAATGGATCTGGTGCATACAAACTGTTGGGCTAATTCCCTTAATATTTGCTATGGTCCATCCTAAAGCTTTCTTATAGTCCTGAAGCACGGTTACTAGCCTATTCTCTTGGTCACTATCTAAATCTGAAGCTACAATCACAGGTAGTGATGGGCCTAACTCATCAAACTCTAATCCAAAGTGGGCTAGACATTTTTCTAACGGGTCTTCTATCAAAGTGTTTGGTAATGACTCCTGAACTGGGGTCTCTATCATGTTGACGGTTTCTAAGGTGGGGTCATCTAGCTCAGGTGGTTGAGTACTAATGTTGAAGATATTCAGCTCAATAGTCATGTTACCAAAAGACAAGTTCATAACACCGTTACGACAGTTAATGATCGCATTAGATGTTGCTAAGAACGGGCGACCTTGTATAACCGGTATATGATTCTCTGGATCAGGCACAAGTCTGGTATCAAGCACAACAAAGTCCACTGGATAAATAAATTTATCCACTTCAATCAAAATATCCTCTATGACACCACGAGGAATTTTCACAGACCTATCAGCTAACTGCAAAGTCATCTGAGTCGGTTTCAAATTTCCTAGTCCTAGATGGAGGTACACATGGTACGGAAGTAAGTTCACACTGGATCCTAAATCGAGTAAGGCTCTTTCTACCCGGTAGTTTCCTATTGTGCAAGCTATGGTTGGGGAACCTGGGTCTTTGTACTTAAGGGCCGTACTACTCTGTATAATTGAACTTACATGACTAGCTAGAAAAGCTTTCTTATGTACGTTAAGTTTTCGCTTTCGCGTACACATGTCCTTAAGAAACTTGGAATAAGCAGGAATCTGCCTAATTGCATCTAATAATGGAAGGTTGATCATGACTTTCTTAAAAACTTCCATTATTTCATTAAAATTGAATTCCTTCCTAGTAGGTGCTAACAACCTTGGGTATGAGGCTCTAGACATGAAATCAGTTCTCTGAGGGGTTGCCTCAGGCCCGTCAGAGACTTTATCAGTCTCTTCAACTATTGGGTCAGGATGAACTACAGTTTGTTCACTAACGGGCCTAGTTACCTTGTTATCCACTACCTTACCATTCATGAGGGTCGTAATCGCATTCACGTGACTGGATGATTTCTCCCCAGTCGAAATTTCATTCACTCCTCTAGGATTGGGTTCGGGTTGACTAGGGAACCTACCAGGTTCTCGCTCTCTCAGAGCCGCAGCAATGTCACTAACTGAGGTTTGTAAACTAGAAGTAGCTCTTTCTAAGGTATGGAATCTCTGCTCATTCTTTTCGTCATTGCTGGGCTGAGTTGGACCAGCTGAATTCTTATAACTGAAGCCTGGAGGACCTTTAGCATTACTAAACTGACCTTGAGCCTGGCCTTTCGACCAGGAAAGGTTCGGGTGGTTTCTCCAGCCAGGGTTATAAGATTCCGAATATCGGTCGAATTTTCTTTGGTTATCAAATCTAGTGTTATTATAAAGAGCAAAAGCTTGCTCTTCGAATTGGTTGGGCTCTGAACTACTAGCTTGATTCATTTCGACCAGTTCTAGCCTTCTAGATAAGGCTTCTATTTGGGCCTTTGGATCAAAAGATCCTTCTACCCTATTAACATTTCCTCTTCCTAGAAGAATTGTTCTTTTTGGCTCCCTACTGCTCTCCCACTGCTGGGTCTTCTCGGCGATGTCACTTAGAAGTTTCATAGCCTCAGCAGGAGTCTTACTATCGAACCCTCCGGTTGACAAAGACTCGACCAAGGTTATAGATGCGTATTCCAAACCCTCATAAAGGATCTGAACTAGCCTTAACTCCTCTATTCCGTGGTCTGGGCATTGGGACAATAAGTCATTGAACCTTTCTACATACACATACAGAGACTCTCCCTCTAGCTGGGAAAACGTGCATATTTTCTGCCTAGGGAAGAACTTCTGAATAAAAGCTGAAGTAAGTTGAGCATAGGTTTCAACTGACTGAGGAGCCAAGATGTATAGCCACGACTTGGCTTTATCTCTTAGTGAAAAGGGAAATAGTCTAAGTTTAATAGACTCGTCATTTAAGTCTCTAATCCTGATTGTGCTACATATTTCCTCGAATTCCCTAACATGAAAATAGGGATTTTCGTTTTCTTTCCCTAAGAATAATGGAAGCATCTGGATGATTCCTGGTTTCAGTTCGTAGATCGCTTCAGTAGCGGCTAACTTAATGCAAGATGGACGTGAGGTCCGGGTCGGATTCAACAAATCCTTCAGAGATGTCATTGCTGACACGGTCTCGGGAGTGACTAGTTCACTCTCAGTTGGCTTCTCAAGGTTAAGGTGAACTACAAGTCTTCCACTAATTAACCTACCTTGAGGGTCTCTATCCCAAGTTCTCCTTAAGGGCGTTCTTGGCATGCAAAAATTAAATCCTAACAAGAAATTAATCAAACACAATCGTGCCCTGACTCAACCAAATCAAAACCTAAATCTAGTAAACAACAAGCATGATGGCTCCACTTAGATTGTTTCTAGACCAGCTTATATTCTTTCAAAAAGCAACTGGTTACAATTTTAGCAAACCTCTTAGAACGATCTGAATTAGATTAAGTCGAAGAGAAACAGGATAAGCTCTAAGGAGCTTTGATAACCCTGTCTCTTTGGCACTTTTCCCTGGGTTACAAGGCGGCTCTAATCAACTTAAAATAATCATCCTGAACTTCGAGTTAGGCTAATAAGGTAACCCGTACAGTCCTTTTGAACGATTTTCCAATAAGCTCGATACCCTATAGGTCTCTTTCTAGTCAAGATTTTAGGCTTAGGTTCGCGTAGGTTTCGTTTTCCTAAGGAGGGCAAGAAGGAGACGGTGATGAAATCCGAAACCTTATCTTGTATGGCCAGCCTTGCCCTTTACTATGCAAAAATTAAAGTCCGTATTCAGTCCTCAACATATATGCATACAAAGGCGTCCAGAAAACCCACTGACAGGAGATTCGTGGGTTGGTCGAAGTTTACCTCCCGTACTAGACGGGCGACGAACCGTTGAAGTCGACTCGGGCCACTAATATCCTTTTCAATAGTGTGCGAACCTGAGGGGCCGAGACAATATTGTAATTGTCGTCCTTCCCTGCACACAGTTTGATATTTAACTACCCTTACGTAGGGTTTAAAAATAATAAAATGTCCAAAGTCCCAAAAATAATGTCCAAAAGTGTCCGAAAATAAAAGAAAAATTACAGAAATAATAAAAACCCTAATACAATTTTCTAAACTAATTAAAACTAACTAAAATAAACTAAAAATCTAATTAAGAAAAATAAAATCTTCGATCTTCTTTTTCGTTCTTTAAGCTTTTCCCTTTAACTCCAAGTATTTAGCTTTAATTCCAAAACTTTGGCTTACTTTCTTTTCGATCCAAAATCCAACCTGTAGCAAAAAGAGAAATACCAAAAGAAACGTAAAATAAAACAAAGTAAAATGATAAAACTAAAAATAAAAACCTAAAAATAAATCTAAAACCCTAAACCTAAAAACAAGTCCGCGTCGGCGTCGCCAAAAGTTAATGTGCTTTAGAATAGTGGTAAGTAAAGTGTTCGATTCTCGAACTTGTGAAGGTAATGATTTTAGAAAATAATGGATTAAATCTAAACTAATAAAAATCGGGAAAATAAACTAGAGATGATTTTAAGAAAATATGGAGAAAACTAGGAATCAAGATTCAGTTATTTCTAAAAATTTATGTGATTAATCATGCAATTCTGTTAAATAAATTAAGCTCAAATATTGCCAAAATAGGTTTTTCTGCAAACAAGTAGAGGTAAATCACAAGTATGGGACATCAGAGGTTGTCAACCCAGCATGACCCATCAAACAAAAACACCACTACTGAATGAAAACCGTTTTTTTATTTCGAAACTATGCAATTTTAACAAGTAAAGAATTGTAAATAATTAATTAAAAATAGACTTACCACATAAAATTGAGAGAAAAACCTCCTCCATCATCCCAGTAAATATACTTAGCTCATGGTGAAGAAAACTTGCTCAAAAGATCTTTTCATTGCTCAAAAAGTTGATTACAAGGTTAAATAATGGTATAACAGCTGAACAGATACGTGTATAAATGTCACAGAACAGGGTTCAGCTGTTACAAATAGCTTTAAGCAACAAGAGTGTTTAAAAACTAAGGCAACAGGAGAAAGATGTAACACTGAATATGCAACAGATACAGAAGTTGCAGAGTCGTCTTCTTCGGTGATGGTGGATGAAGAACAGTGATCGGCCGGTGCAGCAGCAGTGACTGGCGGTGATCGGGAGTGGCCGGAAATTGACGGAATTGATCTCTAGGGCTGCGTCATAATTTTTCTTGGTTTCTATTGGTTTATATAGGTTGTAGAAACCCTAGAGAGAGTTCTAAACCTAATAGAACTCTCTCAAACCACTCACAAATCCCAATCCTAATTGAAACATGATTCCGTCCACATACATGATTTCCGAGCTGATTTTACGGGATTTTTCTGTTGTTTCTCGATTGTTCTGACTTGTATGGGATATCTTCTAGCGTGTGGAACAATCTGGAAGCAAAACAATTCGCAAATCACTTGAACAACGTACACAGTTGAATTCCGACGATTCCCGCTGAGTTGGATCGGCGACTCGGCTAAGTTGACTCGCTGGCTCGACTCGCCTGGTTGACTCGGACGATCCTAGGGTGTCCCTTATCCATTCTTGGGGTGCTAATAACACTTGTCCTTGGGTGCCTTTATCACTTTTTGAGCCAATTTTTCCACAAATCTTTATTCTTCTAATGTACCTACAAAAGCATAAAAACACGTAATATTTGCAAAATCGAATACTAACTTAATAGAAACTAAGGTGCAATTTAGACACTAAAATGTGTCTATCAGCTAGCAACGATCAAAAGAACGGAATGGGATGGTCGAATGGTTATGCAACAAGCAGAGTGGTTAGCCGAGAAACACAATTACACGTTGAGAAAAGAAGAAAGGATGATAAATTGATTCTTATTTTCTTGGCACATCCGAAGATGATCCAATTGGCTCAATGCTTTCATCAAATTTTGTTGATAAATGCTACTTACAAGAAAAACAAGTACAACATGCCGTTGTTGAACATTGCTTGCCACATTCGGACAAATGCACATTTACGGTGGCGTGGGGTTTAATAATATAAGTTTCATTTGAATGTTGCAAACATTGAGGTCGATTAATAATGGAGAGCATTTTCCAAGGATTATTGTAGAGGATAACGACCAAGCCTTGATGATTGCAATAAAAGCAATGTTTCCGGAAGCCCGAAATTTTCTTTATACGTGGCACATTCAATGCAACATCAAATCCAATTGAAGACATCATATCCAAGCTAAAAAATGAAACAAAGGTACCAAGAGGTCGAAGGAAGAGGATAAACGTATTAGTAAACAAACCGTGGAAGAACGAGAAGAAGAGAGAAGGTTAGATGATAAAAACTGGGCCGAGGATGGAATAAAGTGGTATTTAATTATAAAAAGATGGGATAAGCTAGTTTGGTCGATGACAGAGGAAGTTTATGAATACAACTTGAAGAACTTTGAGGATGGTGGGCAATAAATTACATAACACAATAATTGGAGTTGTATAAAGATCACGATAATGAGACTACAATTTGTAATTGCAAGACGATGATAGGTATTAGACTCCCGTGTCGTTACATACTTGGTAGGTATGTTGAAGGGATTTACATTAATGATATTCATCCCTTTTGGAAGCAATTATCTTTCACTCCAAACAGTCGGGTAGTTGATGGTGTGTTGTTCGTGGATATGGAAATGTTTGCACGAATACTCGAGTGTTACTCTACGTCAAATGGGACACAAAATAAAATATTTATGCACCATTTAGAGGAAACCCTTTATCCCTATCTAAAGGTTGTGGAAGAACCAATGAAAGGAAAGACGATGGTTAGGCCGAATACCGAAAAGTCAAGGTCAATTCAAAGAAAAGAGTTGAAGGATGATTATCTAGTCAACGAAAGCTTTCTAGGCATGAGCATACTGAAGCTGAGTATCAAGATGTGACGGCTCTAAGGAAAAGGGATCGCCCGAGGAAGGATCAAGGTGGACCAAGCTCACTACAACTCAAACCTAAGGTCTCTATGATTCCTTCTCAAGTAAGTCAAACCGAGCCGATGGAAGAAGTTGTTTTGGTGGAGACCCAAGCAAGTTTAGAAGTTGTTGAGAAATTGGGCACCTCGCAACAAATTCAACCTATACACGGAAGACCAAATCGAGCTACCTATACAATATACGATGAATATTTGGAACAACTCTCTCTACCCATTATACCATTTGTTATTTCCACTGACGATGTCGATGGGGATGAATTTTGGTTTTCACGTTGCTTCGAAACAAATAAGAGACTTTAGTGATGTGGTTACCGAGAATATCACCCAGTGACAATATTTAAGAAATAAGATGGCCTCCTAACTATTGAAGGATAAGGAATTCTATATTGAAATGTTGAGAGAAAGAGATAGACATGTTAGAGAAAAAGAGTTCAAAGAGTTATATACACGTGTAAAATGACGAAAGGGATTGAAGACAATCAGGTCCAAGTATTGGATGTATCCATGGTAATTATTCTGTGATTCATATTCTTTCTTGGAGAATGCCCTTCACCTTAAGCGGCATGGAAGAATCTTAAACAAGTTGAATCTGTCCATCACCTTAAGGATGTTGAAATGAGCTTCGTGACGGTAATTTGATCGTTTCCATCATCGTCATTCCTCGAGAGATATCGCTATAACTTGATCATTAGTTTCACCCCTCAAATGATATCGATTGACAAAATAAGTTAAATTCCCAAATGGATCAACTTCTTTGGTTATGCAATTAAATCGACAAAAAAGATCAGCTCTATTACGGTTATCGGGGTTACTGGTGTCAACGCAGAAATGTTCCTAAATGCTCTCCAAATAACTCATACTCATTATACCATTTTTCCTACGTTCTTCTCCTCACCTTGGATAGAATTGCACATAGCGCCTACATAGCGATAAATCTTCTTCTACCGTGTACTTTACAGGATTAATAAACATTTGATCCATTAATCTTGAAGATGATTACTTCGATGTTGGAGAGTAAAAAGGTATTGGAGGTGCATAAATGAGAAGAGGTCACCTTCCCTATATAGATTAGAGTCCCAACGATTTTTTTTTTCAAAAAAAAAAAAAGTTGTTGAGGCCTAATGTAACAAGAGTATACAAAGAATATATACACTAAGTTCATACGAATATAAGAAAGTATCGGGAGATAATTAACACCCGATTATACTTCAACAGGTATAATCGGTAATCTAGGAAAATTTATTTACTACCGATTATAGTTGTTCCCCCAAATTCAAAATTGAAAAATTTATAAAATTTCCAACATTTTCATATTCATAATCGGTAGTCTAATAAAATGTATTTACTACCGATTATAGATGTTGCCCCAAATTCAAAATTGAAAAATTTCCAAAATTTTCATATTCCATAATCGGTAGTCTAAGAAAATGTATTTACCACCGATTATAATATAAAATGTGTCTAGAAACCAAGCAGTTCCATCATCTTATTCGGTAGATAATTAACATTCGATTAGACATCAACAGGTATAATCGGTAGCCTAAGAAAATTTATTTACTACCGATTATTATATAAAATGTGTCCAGAAACAAATCAATTCCAACAACTTAATCGGTAGATAATGATCACTTGATTTAGGATCAACAGGTGTAATCGGTAGTCTATGAAAATCTATTGGCTACCGATTCTTGTGTAAAATATGTAAAGAAAACCCAGTCAGTTTTTCACCTGAATCGGTAGATAATTATCATCTGATTCTGGATCAACAAGCTCAATCGGTAGGTGATGCATACCACTTATATACCGATTGTAATGCAAAATTTCAACAAAGCTATTTATGAAGTATGAGTCTCTTGCAAATCAATCGATAATTCACAAAAAAAACCTAAAATCCATTCATCATCCATAAAGTAAACCATTCATAATCCATAAACATAATGTTAGAACTTATAATCCGAAACAAACCTTAAAAACGACATAATCCAAAACAAACTTTGAAAATGAACCCAGAGATCTTTTACTGGATTCTGTTGTTGTCTTTAGGCTTATTAGAAGCTTTCTCCCCAAACTTACTTGCATAATCTTCATTATCAATGTTATCCATTAGGTCTTTATGCTCTTTCAGCTTCTCAAATGACAAAGGAACTCCCGCCTTTATACACCCAACAATCTTCTTGGAGAAAAACACAAACCTATTTTTCTGTTTTTATGCAATAACAATCAAACGATTATTACATAAAATATTAAGCTGTAATATTAAAATCAAAAGGAAAGAACATTACGTGCCAGCCTTTCATAACCAGATGGCTTGTATTTGATGATACAAGTATAATCAGAAGCCTTAGTGGTCTTTCCTTTATCTTCACGGATCACATGAAGATGAGAATGCTCCCGGTACCATTCCATATAGCATGGATGTACTTCATCATCTCGGTTGACAGGTGCCCCATCGTTGATCAAATATTGCATCATGTTATTGCAATCTTCAACGGATGGGTTACCATAGTAAACTATTGTGATAGAGTCCTTACCACATACACAATTCTCAATGTCCAATTTGAACTTGCCATGCATGTGACTCCATTGTTCTTATTGTACATAACCGAGTTGACGCATCACCCTTGAGGCATTGTACATAACATATCATGTAGGATGGTACAAGGGTCCATAATAAAACAACAACTCAGACTTTCCCGCTATATGTCCACTGGCTCGGTCTTCCTTGTATGGATCAAAGCATATATCTTTGGACGTCATCAAGTCTAATTTCATCCTCAAATAAATCAATTGCTCCTCCTTAGTCTTTGAATGGTTATCATCGAAGATGTATTTTGTTCCTATGGGTGTTCCTTTTTGCCATATCGGTTCTCTTTGGCCAAATCGAGGAATGAAAAGTGTTCATAGATCCATGTCTAGTGTACATATCAAACCAAGTATGAGAAAATTGATTCTTAAAAGAGAAAAAGATAAATAACAATAAAAGCACCGATAGAGTTACCAAAATATTTGTAGTAGGCTCAGATTCCTGGCAATTTGGCTAGTTGCTTCCCTTGATGCCTTTTTTAACTCTTCCATCAAGAACACATGGAAAGCGGTGCCCCACGAGTAATCACGAACTTTATTTAGAGGATGCAATAGTTGTATAAGGTTGGCGTCGACCCGGTTGCCACTAGCATCGGGGAAAATGACACATCCCAATACACATAGGAGATATGCAGTGACTGCATCATTCACTTCGCCGTCGTTAAACTGTGGATTCTTTTCTTCTTTATTCCTTGTGCCTTTAAACATATTCATCAAGTGGACCATGTTGAACTGTCTAGTTTTGTAACGAAAGCGCTGATTGAACTCAATATCGGATGTCACTAGATCCCAACCAAGGCACTTTTGAGTGTAAACATAAAGCTGCTCCTAGCTTAACTGCTTTATGTAATCAAACTTGACGGTTGTACCATGGTCAGCGAGACTAAGAATCTACACCACATCATCTGGGGTAATCGTCATCTCTCCAAACGACATATGGAAGGTGTCAGTCTCAGGATACATTCTCTCTAGGAAGGCTGATATCGACACTAGGTCATGCTCTAACATTGAATTCTCGGCAGCAGTAGATAACCCGGAGTTGTCAATAATTTGCTTGAACCTTTCACACTCACCGTCTAACGGCCAGTCTTTCATTTTTCTTGGTGCGACTGCAGGTTTGAGTAGACAAACCGCATGAGAATGGTCATAATATACAAGACGAATTATAAAATAAATAGAATAGATTTTAACACGTCTACGAATAAAAAGACAATAGCTTAAGAATGATGTTTTATGACTATTACCTCAGTTGAATAAATTTCTTTGGTCTATGAGTCTTTATATCCAAATAATAGATCTCCTTCATCTCTTGGTAACCCAGGGATTTGACCTTCTTCAATACCCTTCATCTTCAAAGAGGTGGGGACTTGGTGTCATCCTTTATTCTTAATTACCTTCTTTGTACCTTGTCCTTCTCCTTGTGTAGCACTTGGTTCTTCTTCCTCTTGGTTTTTAACTTGTGGAGCACTTGGTTCTCTTTGTTCTTGGTTTCTAACTTGTGGAACACTTGGTTGTAAACTTGGTTGAGTTCCTTCAGTGATAGAGATTCCTCTAGCGCTCTTTTCTCTTCTTGCACTAGATGTTACTTTCTTACCCCTTCACGACGAGGCCCCGAAACAATTGTATTTTGGGCTTGCTTAGCTAGTCTTTCCCTAAAAAATAAAATAAAGAAAAGTTAGCTAGTAAGACACCATTTAATCACTACATAATCGGTAGAAAAAGTACATAAAAAAAAACGATTATTCATAATCGGTAGCTCGGGTCTTAGATTATCTCCGGATTATGCATCAATTTTGGGTCATAAAACTCTAAGCTATGGACACACATATGATCGATAGTCAAATAAACAAACTAACAAACAATTACAAAACAATCTGTAGCACGGGTCCTACATTATCTCCTGATTATGCATAAAATTTGGATCATAAAACTCTAAGCTATGCACACAGATATAATCGGTAGTCAAATAAATCAAATAACAAACGATTCCAAGAAAATCTGGAGTCAAATATAAAACATATCTACCAATTACAATTTAGCCCTAACATTTTTTCAATTTCAAAATATTTTAATCGGGAGTTAACAACTACTACATATCTACCGATTGGTTCAAAACTATATTCTCTATATCGAAACCATCTAATATCATCGCTAGTTAGATAAAAAAAATTGACTCTCGATCAAGCCTAAATTTTAGTACAGAAAGAATATAACCAGACCTAATCTGTAGTTAATGAATAAATATAACTACCGATTAAAGTCGATGTTCTTGAGGAATGATGAATTCTGTCACAATCGGGAGTTTAAACCTATACGAAACTACCGACTCTGGGTAAAAACGAAAACCCTAGAAATTATAGTGACGATTTCAATCAATTGAAGCAAAATAAACCCCAACAGTGGTATACCCTTACCTAATTGGGGCCATCATATACTGCTGGAGAGTCCGATTGTCAGAATCAGTCTCAGTATCTAGATCATCATCTTCGTGTTCTTCTTCTTCACTATGTTCTTCAACAATCTCTTTGTTTCTTAATCTCTCAACAAAATTTGGATGGTTACTATTATCAGATTGACGACTTGTATTTTCCTTTCGAGTCATCTTTATATCGAAAAGTCGACGATGATTTGATACGACGATTAACGACGATACGATGAATTGGTTTTGAAATTTCTCTCTCAATCGGTAGTCAAAAGGAAGAGAAATAGAAGAGTTAGAATGAAATAAAATGAGTTTAGGTTTTACGTTTTTATTAGTGAAAGGGTATATAGGTAGGACATCCCATAGGCACATTTATTGAACGTGTATAAATAAGTTATCCCAAAATTTTTTTGAATCGCCAAATAAAAAGCAAGAGGTAAAAAAGGCCATATATTCAAGTTCGCATATTGTCTTTTTAGACTCGGGATCGGCTTCTCAGGTTTGCCTAAACAAAAAAGTAAAGGCTGGAGGATTGATCATTAAAAAACGTGGTCTTCGATTTCAAATCAAAAACTATCTATTCATTATTATTCAAATACACTTTCTGCCAAGTAAATATACCAGTACCATAAGTAGATCGGACTATGTCCAGAAATAGAGGAAACAGTAAAAGTCCGAACAGAACAACAGGCACACTCGCCAGCAGAGTCACAGGAATGAAAGCCCAAGTTATGCTGCTACGAAGAACAATGACAAGTGTTGCTCCAAAAGCCGCCATCATGGCTGCTATAGATATGAAGAGGGAGGCGAGACCAATTATCAGCCTTTGAGGTAAAGATTTCAAGAAATCTTGTTCCGCATAACGTGCTGTAAGTATAGAGAAAAACATCAAGATGGATGTGCATGACGCGAAGAGCGAAATCGCATCCGATACTATAAAGATAGTGAATGCTGGTGTTTTCAAGAAGAAAGGGGTTCCTGTATTTTGATCATTTCCACCAGGTACTGTAAAGGCCGCTGCGAACATCACTGTGGCAATCAGAGCTGAAACAAGCATACATGCGTTTGCTGTTTCTTTCATCCATGCTTCTCCATCTTTCTTCAAGGCTTTATGCTCTTCCGTAAACACTTCAGCAGGTGTTTTGCCGTCTTTGTTTTTGGACTCCTTGTATTTTGGTTGTACAATCTTTTCCACCTCCTGGATTTTAGTTTATAGAGAGAAAAGTAAGAACTCGAGAACTCGTCTTGATTTTAAGTACAAAGTTGCGAAATAAATAACAACCTGAAACCATTGTATCTCCCTTTGCATTTGGAGAGCCGCGCCAGATATTTTATCCAACTGAGATGAGGATGGCAACTTTCCAGCAAAATGTAACAAGTTGTTTTCAGATGCATCTGTATGAGTAGCTCTTATATCCCTTGTCCCCATTGAAGATATGAAATTGAATATTTTTTCTTGGCGACACATAACAGCAAGGTGATACAAGGTTGTTTTCCTTCTAATATATCTGGTATATAACAAAGAAGGATTTGCATCAAGAAGCTCCATGAAAACTTCAATGTTCCCATTTATTGCTGTACAAAGGATTGCGTCGTATACTTTTACATCTTTGAGTTCTTCATCAGTCAGGCGGCCTATAGCTGAGCAAATAGCCTTTAGTAGTTTAAGGACTTGAACATGTTTTCTCTTCTTTTTTTGGAGATCCTTTACACCTGGAACTACACATAAACCTGAAGCCAAAACTTTAGATTAGATTGAAGCCGAACTTTCTCAACTTTAAAACTTAAAGTAATGGTATAAGAGAGAGCTCACTAACATGATGAATATATGTTTTGCAGCCAACCTCCAAATCGACTTGTAGTACTATGGTTTTGGGCCCCGAATTGTTTGAGAACAATGACTGATTCTCCAGAACCTAACTCTTGGGAACGTTGACGTTCATAGAATGAAGCACCTGTGGAGACTAGATTGAAACTGTACTTAGAACTTGACAGGGAAGGTTGGCGTTCATTGAATGCAGCACCTGTAGAAATTAGATTGAAACTGTACTTAGAATTTACGTGACTGAGCTTCTGCATGTATGCTCGCTAGCTAAGCTAAACAAATGTTTGAAGGAGAAGTATAAAAGGGCCGGGGAACATATATAATAAAGAAGAGATCACTAACATGATGAATACATGCATCGTTGCCAAAACCCAAATCGACTTCCACTTAGAAACATATGAGATTTGTGAGCCAATACACTAATAGCAGTGTACCCGTACATATCTTTAGAAATAGCTAACCTCGGGTAAAGCTCTAGCACCTCCAAAGCAACATCTGTGATGTTAATTGCTATATGATTAGACATTCAAACTGTATTGAAGATAACTAACGTTACTAATTAATAGAGCTCTATAAGTTGTAGAATATACTGTCTAGTCAGATCTCAATCCCTTACCAAACATTTCAGCGTTGATTGCACCGAGAAGAAAACTAGCACCATTTTTACTTTTATCTGGATCTAGCTCCTCCCAGGGTGTCACCGAACGTAAATAAGCGAACATATCCTCTTTCTCGTAAAGTATGGACATGACAAGTGGGATTAAACCTATTTGATTTGTAATTCGTAATACACAATCATTCTTTTCAACCATGAGCTTAGCAATTTCTGTGATTCCGTCTGATATTGATAATGAAATGGCAGTATCACCTGACGAGTTTTTTGATTCTAATGCTTCAGGAGGCAGCAATTTTAGAAGCTCCTTCACAATACTAAGTTTTCCGGACAGCACAGCTGCGTGCAGAGCTGTCTCTCTCCTAGATGTAATTTTAGCACTCAACCCTTCTGGATGGTCCTCTATAATTTCTTTTGCAGTTTCCCAGTCACCTTTAGTGAGAGCTTTGTATAATGGTCTAAACCGAATATAAACAGGTTTATCATCAGACCAGCCAGAGTTTATATCACGCAAAGTTTGTTGCATCCTAGTGACTGCATCCGCCAAAGATTCTATTACACAATAACGCGACGAATTACTGTCAAATAAACAAAAATGATACATGCTATATATCATGTACAGCTAATCCCTCAATGTATACACTTTCAGTTGATGAGCCTTAACTAATTGGATGCTAACCTTTTATTTCTGGTACTGCATCAGGTCTATCTTCGTCGGACAGGGCTTGGGGGGTCATCTGTTCTCCGAGATCACTCTTGGTCTTGGAAAATACACTACGCTTTAGTGATTGCTGGCAAGTAAATACTGGCACACAAAAAAACAAAAAAAAAACACACTATCAGTGCTTCACTTTGATTACTGACTTGTGTTGACATGTAGCATATATCTAACCTTGTGTCTCTGGTACTGCATCATTATCATCATCATGTTGAATTTCCAGTACCACACCGGTTTCTTCAGAACTGCTGGGCATATTTACTTCTGAGGATTGCATAGACGCTAATTGATCCCAAGCCTCTTTAGCAGAATTAATACCTTGGAGATGAGGAACCATTTCTAATGCGCATGATGTCTTTATTGCATGAAGAGCCATTTCATTTTTCATCATCCAAGTATTAACATCATCTGGTTCAGACTCAGTTCCACTGACAATACCCCATAGATTTAGATTTGACAAGTAGTTGTGCATATACACTTTCCAATTTTCATAATTAGATGAAGTAAGAGGTTCATCACCAATTACAACTTCACTTAGATCTGCTTCCGCCATATATCTTCTTCTCGCTCTAATAATAACTTCCTATGGAGTAACAAGAACTGGTAATTTAATGACTGTCACAACGGTAATAGTCTTTTGCCGCTATGTGGGTCGATACAACCTTGCATTATAAGATATAAGAGGTAGGCCAAACCAGACAGGTACAGCTGTTTTCAGTTGCATTATTTTGTGCAGCACTAGTTTATACGGAGTTCATATGCGGTTGGAAATGGCTATGCTTTACTTTCTTATCTAATCTACTCTCTTATTTCACTGTCATACCCAATATGTTTTGTTCTTTAATTACTTTTTCTCTTCTGTTTTTTCATTAAAGCAGCGTCAGATTGGGTCCTCGACCACTCAGTTCTAAGATAACCATCAAAGTTTCAAGCCCCACCATAAATGATAGATTCGTTCTCTTCACCATTAGTGAATCTACCCTTTAGCTGCTTTTCCAGCATCCTACTAAATCTTGACACCTGAAGCATAAAGTTTACCAGCAAGATAAAGGTTCCAATCTTGATACCTAAAGCATAGAGTTTATCTGCAAGACAAAATTTCCAATCATGGATATATTCTTTTAAGTTTTAAGAGCTAGAGGAGATATTTTGTAGAAGGGTCATAAATTTAGTGTGTAATTAGATATTTTGTAAAAGGGTCATAAATTTAGTGTAATTAGGATCTGGACCATGGAATTTGCAGTTGATGCACTAGGGTCGTAGACTGACCAAAGACTAGTTTGACCGTCTGAAATTTTTACCAGAGTGCATTGCAGTTAAATGACATTGTATTCGAACCCTGTTTTAAGACTTAACTGGGTTTGTTGAGAAATTTTCTCAAACACTTTGTCGTGCATTGTCTACAATGAACCAAATTATAGAAATCAAAACTCGAAGCATACTAGACTCCTAGTCTTACCACAATCAACAAAACTATCAAAGTAAGTCCCTGCTACATCATTGATTAAAAATGCAAACATTGTGCTAAATAACGATTAAACACACAATTCTAAGTAAATTGGCCTCAAAATTCTATTCAAATTCTCAACAAAAAACCCAATTCAATACCTTATTAGAAACCAATTTTTGTTGAAGTACAAAAGGAAAACTAGACGAAGAAGTTCTTATAGAAGAACAAACAGTATTATCTGAAACTCACCTTACAACAGGTTGTAGTGAAGTGGAGAAAGGACACGATGATGATGAAGAATTGAGTGAGTGAAGAGATAAACAAGAACATCAGCCATTGATGGAGCTGGAAAAAAACAGAAACTTTATGAAAAACCCTTGTTGGAAATTGTTAATATCTTGTGGAAATTCCCATCAAGGGTTCATTGAAACTCCGTTAAAACCCTAATTCTGTTTCTTCTTCTGATATTTCTTTGTGTGGTCTGAGATGTGTGTGGTGAATCCTGTGAAAATTCAACACAGCGATCACAAGTTCACGACTACCTAGACTTTAGATTCAAACAGTCAACATCAGCCAACTACTGGTCAGGATGTATGGCAAAATTTAAAAAGTCAGCATCTACACCAATGGTATATTTCACAACTCAAGACTCACAGTAAATTTACTGACCCTTTTATAAAATGTCTCTTATTTACACCCTTTTACAAGTTAGCTGGTCCTCTAATTTCATACCCTCCATTTACCATAAAGAATTCTGATATTGGGAATTGTGACATTGGGGGAGTGATAAAGCCGGTGAAAATGAAATGGGTAAAGACCATTGTAGTCGATTTCGTCCGATATGATCGAAATATCGCCGGTTTTATCAGTATCAGGCCTTATCCGATACGAAACAGTCTACACGGGTTGAACGGTTTTTGCCGAAAATATTAGTCGATTTTGACCGATACGGTTTAACCGAAATGGACCGGGACGGTCGAAATTAGGGTTTTCAAATAAAAAAATCAAAAAAAAAAATGAATTTCCTTATAATTGTTCTAGGGTTTTCAATTGTTACTCATGTTTTTTATGGTATTTTAGAAAAATGAGTACTAGTTTTATATCTGAATAGGTCCAATATGGAAAAAAACGTTTGATATAATAATTATAGGTGTAAAATATATGGACTGATATTTGCCGATATTTGGAACCGAAATATCCCCGATACAAAGGTGTTCCGGTATATCGCTCTCGGTCAGTACAAACCGAAATCCGATATTGCCTACATTGGTAAGGACTAAGGAGAGATGATTGTTAAATAAGATATCGATGAGTATGAATATTGATATGGAAGCTAAATACAATATAATTTATTTTAATTAACTTTCATCTCTTTTACTTAGATAAATAATATTTTGATTTGTTCCATTAATATTTTTTAAAAAATAGACATTTCCACAAATTATTTAACAACATCCTATATTTTATCTTGGAAATATAAATTTTTTTTTTTCTAATATGCCAATAATAAATAATGTTTGAAGATTTTGGTATAGATGAATAAAGTTCGTACATTTCTTAATTTCTTAATATATGTGTAAAATTTTATTTAAACAAATAAATAAGGATAAAGGGAATAAAATATTCTGGTCCTTACTTGGTGTTTGTACTCTATATAAAATTGTTATATTTCTGTCCAGATTGATATCTGGGTTGTTATCTGGCTATCGTCCCCATTTGTCAGTCCAGTTGTACCAGTCAACTACCTGTCAATGATCAAAGTCAATTATTGGCCGATAGTCAAAGCTCGATCCAGACCATCGGCCCATTTCTCCAGACCTGATCTATCGGCCCATTTTGCTAGGTCTAATCCGCCAGTCTAGTTTGTCCGGCCCGATCCGCCGGCCTAGTTTGGTCGTCTTTGTCCGTTGTTCCGTTTATGCCATCCATTTAGGTTGTCAGTTAATTTTCTAGCCAGTTTGTTATCTAACTGTTTCATCCAGTCTAACAGCCTAGTGGTCCAACCTATCTACTAGCCAGACTGCCAGTCACCCAGCCGTCCCAGTCTGCCAGCAAGTACATCCTGCCAGTCAAAGTTCGATGGTTGAAGTCAACAGTCAGTAAAACTCAAAGTCAACGCCATATGGTCAAATTTGTTGGCCCATGTCAATCGGCCCGTTTCCACCAACCCAATGTTAGAACCCTAGAAAAAGGTTTTAGACGTTTCTGAACTGTTTACGTGCCAAGCCATTTCAGACGAAAGTTCTGGAACAATCCAAATATCTTGCTGGCCAAGTTAGCACAGATGAGATTTATCTCAAAATTAGATTTATCAAAGATTTAAAACTGGATAAATAGAGGGGTCCGAAACCCTAGAGGGATATATCCGCGGAGAAACTCTAGAAAACGCCATAGATAGATTTAATCTCTTCCAACCATGACATATATACTATTATATCCTGAAACCAATAAAATTTCTCTCCATATGGGGATTCGTCCACGGATTAGGAAAAACTTTCTGAATCACGTTAAATTTATAGTCTTCTTTATTCGTTTATTATTCATTAATTCATGCTTTATTCATATTCTCATCGTCATCATAATCATCGAGATTATTTGAGGTGGGGATAAGTTTTTTCCCAACACTACACTTAGAACAAACGAAGCCTAAATTATAACTCATTATAGAATAGGCTATTCATTAAAAGAACGAAGAAATACCTCCATAGTCTTAAGTCCTGGAAAAAATCAGTCAAGTCATCATGGTGTAACTCGTAATGCCTCGGGGCTCGAACCATTCCTTTGGTGTGAATCCACAACCACATTTTCCTCCTTCTGCTCAGCAACATACTTCACCTTTTCCCCCGCTCTTGGCACAGTGAATCAGATCCATCAAAAGATACAAGTTCCTGACTCAACAATGCAAACATATGCTAGTGGGTTAAATGCGCAACCCTTTTCTTCAAGTTTTAAGTTAGTATGGTGAGTTCGTTCAAGCTTCCAGATCATAACACAAATATAGATTCGAGAGCGAGTAACTTTCAGTTTGGGGAAGCATCGAATGTGCTACCCTGTAAAAACCTATCTAATGATCTCGCCTATCATCCTCCTGTGACTGGCAATACATGTTCTAAAGTAGTTGTGGTGACTTCGTCCAAGCTTCTAGATCATAACGCAAAAATAGATTCAATAGCAAGTAACTTTCAGTTTGGGGGAACATCGAATGTGCTACCTAATAACAATCCAATTGGGGATCTCGCCAATCATCCTCTTATGGTTGGCCATATAAGTTCCAGTAATACTACCAAGTACCAACGTGGTGGAATCTCAAAGAGTTGATCAGATATCTTGGCTGCAAAATCCTTTGGGGGTGGTAATGAACTGGGTGCAGTAATTAGACCATATCAATGGCAATAATGCATTGTGGATCTCCTAAACCGCGACAGGCTACAAAGCGCACATGTTTCTCAAAGTTAGATTGATTTAAGCATCCGTAAAGGATCATAATAAACGTGTTATCCAGCAACAATTGATTTCACTTGTTGTGTTGAAATGGGCAACAAAAAGCTGTATCAAGTTGCGCATTGATGTTTTTTTTTTATCTTAGTATTTCTGACATGTTTTCATGTTTGAGGTTCCCCTTCAGAAAGGGAAATTTGCTAACTAGTCCAAAAAACCCGGACCGTGTTATCCATTAGTCCACCCGGGAAACCCACTTTAACCATTAGTCCAAAAACCATTTCAAAAAAACCCAATTACGATTCTGCCCATCACGTGTACTGATCCCACGTCCTCCACCTCCTACACTACTCTTCTTCTTAACGGACAAATACTTTCATCTACTCCACCAACATTACTCGACTTCATTACTCTCCCTCACTAAAACCTTAAAAACTAGGAAAAAATCAAAATCAGGAAACACCTGAAACAAACACCAAAAACAAAGATCAAAAACCGAAAATCGTAACAGCAGGATTAGATTTCTTTCAGCATTATACAACTAAAACCTAAGCTACTGTCAGCATTATACTACTGCAAATTTCCATCTAAAATGGGTACAAAATGAAAAATCAACATAAGTATAAAGGAAAAAGTGATTGAAGAACACGATACTCCTAAATCTCCATCATCGAAGAAGAACAAGAAATCTTCTAAATTAGATTCTATACCAACAAAATCAAGAAAGAAGAAGAACAATGAAGTTGTTGATTCTCCAACAACATCAAAAAAATCGAAACAAACTATTGTTGATTCTCCAGCAAAATTAAAATAGAAGAAGAACAAAGAAGTTATTGGTTCTCAAACAAGATCAAAAACAATGAAACAAACTGTTGTTTATTCTCCAGCAAAATCAAGAAATAAGAAGCAGAATGAAGTTGTTGATTCTCCAAAAACATCGGAAGAAAATGTAACAGCTGTTGTAGATTCTTCATCTACAAAGAAGAATAAGAAAACTCTTATTATTCGTTCTCCATCTACATCATAGAAGAAGAAGAAGGGTGTTTCTGTTTCTGGCAAAAAAGGTACATATCATTGGTGCATATCAATATATATAATACTCTGTTCATGTTGTAGGAGTTAGATATAGCATACAACATGGATACATATCAATATATATATATATATATATATATATATATATATATATATATCATGTTTTAGCACATAGACCTAGAATGCAACAAAGGGTAAATATTGATATGTACTTGGTTTTTAGTATATACTGATCAGTGCATATCAGTATATGCTTATTTTCATGTTATAACATCTAGATATTGATTGCAGGATAAGTATATATTGGTATGTACTTTGTTCTAGATATTGAATTGGATAAGTACATGTCCATATATACTTTGTTCATGCTATGGATATAAAAGCATATATATAGATGTATATTGTTCTATACTATAGTATCTAGATCTTGCATATAGGATAGTATATATTGATATGTACTTTGTTCTAATCTTGAATTGGATCAGTACATATCAATGTATACTTTGTTCATGATATAGCAGATACATATCAACATATCAAAAATATATATACTTTGTTTTATATTATAGTACATATTGATATATTGTAGGGATATTGACAGTGTGTTCATTATGCAGGTGGTGTTAAGAAAACCACAAAACCTGCACCTGCTAGGAAGTTATACAAAAGTGGTTTTATGGGGATTTTCTCGCTTGTTAAAGCAATCAAGGTAGAAAAGCTTGAGTTGAGTGAAACTCAGTTGCGGATAATCAGTGAGCAATCATATGGGAACTTTTTTCTGATGTTCTGGTACACAAATCTGGGTGCGGATCACTGGATGAAGAATGAAACTGATGTGACCAATCTTATAAAGTGTTATTAGAGAAGTAAAGTTACAGATGAGCTCGGATTTGAGTTCAAAAGGCATGGAGTTTCACATATTCTAACATCCACTCCTGAAGAAGTAGGTGTTATCTTTGGAATGCCAAGAGTAGGAAAAAGACGGCATGAAGATATAATGCTGAGATCTAGATGTGGATATAGAAACAGTGCTTTCTTCCAGAGGTTCTTTGCTGATGTACCAAAGACAAAAAAAGTTAATAGAGTGAGGATACAGGAAGAAGTCTTGAAACTTCTAAGAAAAAATCAAGCAACTGAGAAGATTGTAGAAGAAGAAGAAAGTGATGAAGAAAATGAAGAAATCGGAAGTGATCAAGTAGAAGAAAGTGAAGAAGAAGAAGGAAGTGAAGAAGGGATTGAGAAAAAAAGTCAAGAAGTGAGAGATGTTGAAGACCTGGTAAGGCTTATATGCATGTTCATGTGTATCACTTTGTTTTTCACAACAAAAGATGCACATACCTTGACTGAAAAGTACATAGGTCTTGTGGAGGATCTAGAAGCTGCGAAGAATGTATCATGGCCTGATTTGATACATTCTTACCATGAAAAGTCATTAAATGACAATGTCAACGCAGTCGAGAGTACAATAGGGTGTCTGAACTATTTGTTGGTAAGAATACGTACTAAAAATATTTTTAGTAGTTTACTCAATGAAATCATGATTTACTTTTAACTTTGTTTTGTGATTTTTTTTTCCAAAACAGATTTGGTATGCAGAGCATACATATTTGCTGGAACCGGAGGAAATAAAGACGATTCCAGAAAAAATATTTGTTCCGAGAGCTGCAAAATGGAATCTGTCAAAGTTATGCGCTGAACTCCAAAAAGACATTGATAAAACTGAATATGAGGTAAGAAAAATATGTACTTATTTACTACATTTATGATGTTGTGTTATCATACAGTATACAATGATATGTATTGAATGTATGATGTTTTTTATCCTATAGTATATATTGATATGTACCTCATGAAAAAACTTGTTTTTATAGAACATATTTCTGAGTACATATTTTGTTGTTTTGTTACAGTTCAATGATAATTTCAAGGTTCAATACACCAATGAAGAAAAGCAAATTCTGAATAGAATAACAAGATGAGTTGAAGAAGAGAAGAGTGAAGATAAAAAGGAAGAAGATAAAGAAGAAGACAAAGAAGAAACTGCAGGAAAGCAAGTGGAAGAAGATAACTGGAAAGGAAGATATGAAGATTTGAGAAAGACAATATTTGAGAAATGGGATGAAGCTAACACTATGAAGTATGAGGATGGACCGCTTGATGCTTCAAAGATTCTACAAATGTTGAATGACATTTACATGAAAGCTTCTCCCATGCAGACTGAAAATGAAGAAGAGTTTCGAGACTCATTTGATGTGAGTCCCACTCATTTAGGCACTGAGCCAACATGAGAATTCCCATCACCTACTACTCCAACAAATCCTCTTTGTGAAAACATAACAGAAGGTGGAGTAGATTTGGGAGAAGAAGTGCCAACTGTTCAGATTCCAACAAAAGATGAACAAAATGATGTGAGTGACACCACCGTCAAAAGGGTGCCATTTAATGTTGCATTTTCAACACCACCTTCAGTGCGCAAGTTCGGTGGTGTTGATGTTGATGTTATCAAAACATGGGCTAAATCTGACCTGGAGGTGATAGGTGCATAAATCATACATTTTAAGTAGTTTTTCCTGACCCTTATTTGCTATATTTGAGTGAATTACTATGTTTTATCATTACTTTCGAAGTTTAGTTGTCTTTTCAGGTTACAGTTCAGAAACCTGCAGAATGGAGCTGTATGAGAAGAATTACCGAGGAGCCAGTAAAACTATGCTTAATTCAGGCCTTTCACCCTCTACAGTGTAGGAAATTGAATTACGAATCCAACGTCGAAAGAACGAGGTCATTCTGATCTCGTATGAGGAAGTTATGGGCAAAGCCACATGGTGGCAAACTAGCTTGTGCTGCTAGCGCCCAGGCGCTAAGTTGGCTGAACCATAGGTGCTAAGGTGCTAAGTGGTTAGTTGGAGGTGCTAGAGTGGCTTGGTGGAGTAGTAGCTAGCTTGGGGAAGTCATATGGGATTAGGAAAGAATGTGGAGTTACTATATCTTGTTGGGATGGAATAAAGAAACTTAGCACATTTTCTAATTCCACTAGGATTGTGAAAGTGGCTAACTCAAGTTCTATAAAAGGAACTCAGGCCTTTCTCGTGGCAAGCCTTTTGGAGAGGTATCTACAACACATATTGGAGGTCCAAGGGATATTTGGGGGTTAGGTTTACTATACAAGGCAGGACACAAGTCTACTCACGTAAGGAAAGCTAAAAACGCAAGGATTCTCGGCTGGGCTGGACTTAGCATTGTCTCGGCTGGAATTTCCCTTACGTATAAGAGGGAGAAGTTGGCTGGAAATAGAGGTGAATCTAATTCACGTTATCATATAGGATATTAGGTTGGAGGAGAAGAAAAGAGGCGCAAGAACACAACAAAGGAAAAGGGGACAACACAACTTGAAGGCTGGCCACTTTTTCATACAGGCGATTCTGCAGAAACAATTCTTCACTATCTTTCCGGGTTGGATTGTATTTTCTTTATTGATTTCCATGGGTTGAGAAACCCATGATGAGCTAAACCCTCTATATTGGTTAGGGATGTAATTTGAAGTTGGAAAACATGTTTATCAATTGAATGGCGCATGCTCACATG